>JAUZNJ010013258.1:0-43503 GCA_034780135.1 Jordanella pulchra
TCCATAATAATTAGGTACATATTGTCTTGTTTTAGCAATGTTTTTATGTTGACTTTCTTTCCACCCACTGCATACGCAGCATTAGCTTGAAGAGTCAAGAATTGTGGGGATGAAGCTGGACTAGCAGAGCAGCTGAAGGAGGGAGCTAGCTAACCAGAATGGGCTGAGCTGGAAAACAAATAAACTACAACTCAAAGAAAGGAGATAAACAGAGGTAAAAGTAATCATTCTGACATGAACAAAGATCAGAAATATAAAGTAAAACATCCAAACACAAAGACAACACATTTGTAACGTAAACTGCACAGGGAACATGAATTAAATAAGAGAAGATGTAAAGAACATAACTAGAAGGAAAATATCAAAACAATCATAAAAGAAAATCAACACACTAACATACGAAAGTATTTTTAGTGCCAAACAAGGTAGTGTGGAAATACAACAGTTGTTCTGAAAAAGTTTCCGGACTTTGAGAGATAATTTTCTCAGACTAAGTTTTATCAGCAACCTTACTGTAGCTTAGGTAAACCATGATGACTCATACATAGACTAGTTATGCATCGAGAAGTGAATCGTTTAGCTCCTTCAAGTCATTTCCACCATTTTAGAAAACCACTGCATAGGCAGTGACCACGATACAAAGCATTCTGGTTGCATAGTCGTGAGAAAAGATAGTTTTAGCAAATCGATTCCCATGTAAGTCACAAGGTTGTTCAAAACCCGATTAGACGAAAGGTGTCAGAAGTCTGCCAGAGTTTCTGGAGACATATTTATTCCCATTTTTTAATACAAAAAGATCATTGTCGCAAATTCCAGGTAGACACATTTTACCACAGAGTTCCTTTTTGCAATAAAAATCTCTATATAAAACTTAATTGAATGATTTTAGATTTGAGCTGGAGGTATTGCCACTCCTGTTTAACTTAAGTTATATTATTTTCTGCAAATAAATTTGCAAAAGGTTTGTGTTATTTAATCTAATCTGTCTTTGGAAGCCTTTAATTGCATGTCAGGTAGCCTTGGGCATAGTTTCTTAGAAATTACTTAGAAATAGATAGAGGTATCATAAGCTATACAAGCCAGGATGCTGCTCAAAAAACAAAAGCTGTAAGTGATGCAAGCCCTTTATTCCTTTAAATATTGGAACCTTTTAAATATCAAGACCTGTATCCACTACAAATACATGAGGGCATAAATGTAGGAATTGAATCAATGCTGTGATGACTCCCTTGCCTATGTGCAGCATGCATTCTTCAGCTCTCCCAGTGACAGCGGAATGTAAAAACAGAACTCCCTTAGAGTTGGAAACCATCTGGTTCGCTTGTAATCAGCTTGTGCAGTGTCAGGGTGTTTACACTAAAGCTGCATGCTTGGAAGAAAAAAAGAAAAAAAAACATGCAGGACATCATAAATCAGCTTCCTTTTTAAACGCCCACAGTTTATGCAACCTCAGCAGAGTGTGATGCTTATCAGTGATGAAATGCGTCATTTAAAATAGGAAGCAGCCAAGCTGAACAATTTACAGGGCCTTGTTTTAGCTTAGCTGTTTCTTTTTTCATTTTGAATATTTGTTGTTAGCTGCAAAGGGTTTAAACTGGATCCAAGCAGTTGTTGGATTGTAAAGTTAAAGATGATTTTAATTCAAAGGGGGAAGAAATGCTTTGGAACATAACTGATTATTTCCAGCTTTTCATTTCTATTTCCTGACCCTCACACCATCCACAAGCTCTCTTGAGAATTCTTTATCTGTTTTTTTAGGTTCATTTGTTAAAATGGAATAGAAATCTCCAAAGAGGGGCTGAAATTCCAAGGCTGCAGCTGTGGCATCCGGCTGCAGATGCTGCCTGATCCCCCACCCCCTAAAAAGATTCAGGGTCTTAAACAGCACATAGCATTCTCTTGTACAGATTTAACACCAGAGCAGAGCTGTAGCAATAGCTGTAAAACGAGGATACTGCCAGCATATTAAACTGGAAGTCAGGAAATTAAATTGAAGGAGTAAAACATTCCTTCTTTGCCCTGGAATAATGACTTCATGGCCTTTCTTTTTAACTGGATTCCAATGCAAACAGTTTGCTGATTCAGCTTCAGCACTGAATGCCATTTAGACTTAGAACTCTTAGAGTTATTTCAAACTATATTTTAAAATGAGTCTATTTTTCTGATTCCAAACTGAGTCAAAATATTTTTTTCACAAAAGCCTATAAGTTAAAATAATCCCTTGGTAAACATAGCTGTGAATTTTCATGAGTTGATGCACAAGTTGACTCATCATTATGTCATTGTCAGCATCTAGAAATAGAACCGATTGCTCAGTTTTGCCTAAACAACACAGAGCAGAGGGTGAGGTTCTGCCTTGGGGCGCAGGAAGACCGTACAGTCAGTACATTCTGCCAAGCTCAACAATTTCAGTTCATTTTGGGACATATTTAGAGAAAAGAAAAGAAACTATTATAGCCTCACAAAGTGTATTCACTGGAAGCAAGAAGGCTGTTTATAGGTGTTTGTATGAGAAAGAGAGAGATATGATGCATGCAAGTGTGTGGGAACAATAAACACAGCTGGGAGCCCTGAACACTAAACTTAGGCTTGTTGTTGCCAACTTCAATACATATTTGACCATAAAAGTTAGAAAAGTGTGACAGATTTTCCAGATTTTCCAATAAATCCTCACCTGCTGTTAGTGGCCTATGCTGACTCGTGTTTTCTGGTGGACTTACTAGCTTAACTTAATCATAAAATATTTAAACCTCAGTACTCATATGGAGACTGTTCAAGTGATACGACCCTTGACCCCTTTTCTCTCTCTTCGGTTTTTGCCTCCTCTATTGCTCCTCTTGTTTGATGTGTTTGGAATAAGACATCTGTTGTAAGTTGGAGGACTGAAATTGGCCAGAGCCTAATAATGTTTTCTAAAATCATAGTCACAGTTTAAAATGTTTGTTTAAAAAAAGATGTAGTGGATTTTCAGCTAGTTTTTCAATTAGACTCCTGAGAAATGATTTTACTTGATTTGATAAAAGAGAAAGCGAGGAGAAGAGACCTCTTGGAGAGCTGTAATGTCCGCTCCATGGAGCCACAACCTTGAAGAGACTTGAGAGCTGCTTGAGAGAAGGATGTCCAGGAAGTGAGCTGCCAGTTTGTGAAAACATATTTAGGCTTCGAAAACAACTTAAGCTGAGGGGAGCTTATCTTCTTTAAAGCTTAGCTAGACCTCCATCTTAGCACTGTGCTCAGTAAAGAATGCAAGGAGCAAAGACGGAGTGAGAGAAAGTCCCTGATGAACCCAGTAGCAACGACATTGGCCCTTGATAAGATGGCGCCCAGCTAGAGGAGGTCAAGGAGAAGGTCATTTATCTCGGAGTTGGCTTGGTTCATGACTGAGCAACTGACGGCAGTTTCATTAAGAACTTTGAAGAACAAACATATTATTCCTGTATAGTATTCCTATATTCCTAAGGCACAAAACTTAAAGCCTTTGAGTAATTATAAATATTTTTAACACACATTTCTGAAACAAAAAAGCCTTCCAATTCATCCCCTTAAAACCATTGTTGTACAATAACTGCAGATGAATCATTCTTGGAAAAGTTATAGTTGTAAACAAGGTCTGGGTGTCAAATTTTGATGTCCTTACTGGTATGGAGAGTTGAACAAACAGCTTAGTAGGCTGGCTCTGCACAGATCTCTGATTTTTGTCAGAGATATAAATAAAAAATAGATATATCTTTAATAGAAAACAGATTGTCGACTGAACAGAAATATTTACAACAAATTCTAATAAATGATAAATAGTTGATTGCCAAATAAAGATATGTTAACAAAACCATCTGTTAAAAGTATGACTGTAGAAAGTTGTTAAAAATATTATAAAAGCTAGGATAGCAGATGTCATGAATCCATGTAGCCTATGGTGTTTATTTGTTGTTGTTGTTTTAATCGAAAATGCCTCCCATGTTCATCCAGGCCCTAGTAGTTTATTTAATTGGGGGATGGGGAGCCTCATCGGTTTTCCGTCTGTGGGGCAATTCCTTACCAAATGCTTCGAAATTGCCACTTCCTAAGGGACATGGAGTTTACCATCTGTAGTTACAACAGAGAGTGTTTCCACACAGTAAGGTGGGCAACCTTTTTCAACCTGTGAAAGGGCGACCATCTGCAGCATAGCCCGTCTCCCAAAGGCCTGACTCACATCG
The DNA here is from genome assembly GCA_034780135.1 of Jordanella pulchra. Classification (NCBI taxonomy): domain Eukaryota; kingdom Metazoa; phylum Chordata; class Actinopteri; order Cyprinodontiformes; family Cyprinodontidae; genus Jordanella; species Jordanella pulchra. The sequence goes on from JAUZNJ010013258.1 coordinate 4,197, forward strand.
CACAGAAAGCCAAAATTCAATCTGGATGCACAGCTGAAGTTTCAAAATACCTATTGCAGCCAAAGATCCACATGGTGCTCATCTAGGCAGCCTTCAAAGACCATCTTTCTCCTTATTTTCTCTCCCTTCTTCCTGCTTTTTGGACAGTTGTTGAATTTTCTTGATAGAGCAAAGGCACAAAGAAAGTAGTTAGGTTTGAAATGCAATAAAACAACTTTAATTGTTAAACCAACTGCAAGTATAAAGGGGTTTGAAAAGTCATTTTTATTTTGAGCAACGTGACCTTTAGTATATTCTATCATTCTAGTGTCATGTTTTGCTTTTTCAACTAATATCCAACTAAAATGATTGTTTCTGTCACTTGATCACTACACTCAATGTTTCCTATAAACTAAATGGAAAACAAATCACAGCCTGATCTAAAATAAGTAATTACAGCATAAAGTCATTCACTCAATGTTAGGCATAAGAAGCCATAAGGTCAGAGTGTTCCCAAGACTTAACCAACTCCGTCATATCTAATTTCAGTTTTACAGGAAGAGATATTATCAGACTAATATTCAGGCCCCTGCAAGGGTTTTTTATCCGTGTTATTTCAGTACTTCTCATAGAACAGTCTGCATCAGCCTTGTAGCAAAAAAGAAAAACAAAACTTATATTCCTGCTGGAACATTTTTCAAACATATTTAATTTCTCAGGGGGAAACGATGGTCTGTCAGAAGCATGCAAACAGTGGAGCTTGTTGTTTTTCTAAAGGCATAAAAATCCTTGATATATTTGTCCAAACATAGATATATTGCACAGAACATTGGATGATGAATACATCCTTTTCTCTAGAAATATTTTAATAAAATAACTTGTAAATTTATTCCTACATGTTGTCACATTATACACAAATAAAAGGTTCTGCATGGTTCATATAACCAGCAAAAAGTAGTGATTCTGCTGCGATTTTAGCTGCAAGTCTGGCAGCAGGTCTCTGCCACCTTTGCAAAGCTAATGATGTAAACTAAAGAGACTTATTTTCATATTTGCACTTTGTAAATGGCTTAGCTCCAATTTTTCATCAGCTGAGCTCTGTCTCAACAGGCAAAGCTATAAATCTTTGTGGCCCCTGTAGTGACCAGATGTTATTAAAGTCATGCGCTCAAGAGGTTACAGTGACATTTTACATTAGTGTCTCATATATTTTTCTTGGGAAAAAAGAGAAGAAAGGTTGAGAGTGATAAATTCAAGATATGGTTTTACTCTCCTAACATTAGGAGCAGTGCTCTTATTGTTTCACCCAGCTGTGTTAAAACATATCTAGATCCCACATACAACCCCTTTTTATCTTGGTTACTATCCTGAGCAGCCAGTCGGTGAAGATCCTTGGATACAGTCGGTTTTACTGAAATCATGTTGGATTACATACTCTGCGGATGGGCTGTCAGGCCAGTCAATCTAAATCAAGCTTTCTCCCACTGCTGCTGTATTGGGTTTCATCTCTTCTTATTTTAAATTGCAGAGGCAAAGTATTTTGCCTTACAGATGTATTAATAGTCTTTGAACTTTTCACATTTTGTTACATTGGTGCAACCACATGTCTATTTTAGTTGCATTTATGTGAAAGAGTTAAATGTCTGAACACAATGTTCATCTATACAATGAAAACATTTGGTTATTCTTCCTTGCAAAAGAACTCAAGGTTTATTAAAGGTGAAAAGATGCAAAGGGTCATTGTCAGAACAGAAATGTTAATGAAAATGAATGAAACAGTCTTATCCTTTCAGAATAACACCAGTTATATAATAATACCAGCTATAAATAAAACTACAAACTGTGCTGATGACAAACCCCATGAATGTTCTGCTGTGTCTCCCATATCCTCCTGCAGGAAGTGCTTGCACAGAAATCCATGGTGAAATGGAGCCAGCAGCCAATATGGACCAGATCCCAAACCACACCCGTAAAGAATTTACTAGAATTTAGCTCAGACATGTTGTCCTCTTTGAATGCCTGGTACCACTCAGGGAACCTCGGTTTGGTTTTACTAAGTGGCACCGCACCCATGCCTCATTGGGGCTGAGGACAAAACCGCAAGAATTACACCCTACATAATGTTTGTCACCATGTGTCTACTGCAAGAACCACCGTGAGCCCACTTTACCCAGAAAGAGCCAGAATAGACCCAAGAAGCAAGTCAAGCATTCATCTGGGAAGCTAGTAATGATAACTTTGAGCTGGGGTGACAGTGCTGCCTCAGGGTGAAACAGAAAGAGAATGTTTAAGAAGAATGTGTTCTTCCTGTAGATGGATTCTTCTTCCCTTTTCTTGCCTTTTCTTCTCTCATTAATTAAAATCTTCAAATAATGTATAGCATGATCATCATGACATATTCTTATATTTATTGCAGCAGCTTAACATAAGAGTGTTTTAAAGCATCTGCTGCTAGAACTTTTACTATTTTAAGGTTTTATTAAAAATCCTGGGGCACAGTAGTTAAGTCAAAATCTGAAGTCTGAAGTCATTTTACAACAAACACAATCAGACTTGTTATATCCTGTAGGACATAAAATTTAGGGTCTTCATGTTACAGTTTTTTGTTTCTTTTATTCTCTGTTGCAATTTAGTTAAAAATATTATTTATTGAGGTTTTGTTGAAGTATTTCACTGTAATACAGGGGGTCTCAGTTTGAATTTTGGTTACGGCATCTGTTGTAAAATATTTCCCAGTCTGTGAACAAGTGGTAATGACTTGCTGTGGTGACCCCTAAACATGGGAGCAGCCAAAACAAACAAAATATAGAGTCAATTTGCAATGCAAGCTCAATTTATAAAAAGAAATGTCAGATCAACTTCATATCCAGGATGAAATAATTATATGAGATAAATACAATATAGACAGATTATGTTTGGGTGCACAGGTCCCAGTTTGATCCTGTGTGTAATAAAACACAGTCAAATTTAGTTCATAATGCTTATTTGTAAAATTTCATTTGTATGAATAAAGTCTGAAAAAACATGAAGGGCTTTTTGAATGTGTTGTGGGCCATTTTAATGGCATCCAGTTTAAGTTACTGACTAAGCACTGTTCTCCAGATGTTTTATCCAAAGAGGACAACCTCAGTCTTGTCTGACTTAAAAAAAAGAAATAAAAAGACTTTTATATCCTGAAGACAGGCCTGTGTTTTAATTAACTGGCTGCTTTCATCTGACTTTATGGATAAATAGAGCCAAGTATTGTCAGAACATTCATCCTATGCTGTCTGGTAAGTTTACTCAATCTTACAGAGAATTGTCCCAGGGCATTTAAATCTGAGCTACTGACTAACTGAATCTGGGGTGCAATAAAAAATATCAGTTTAGTGCTTGTCCTTTCAGATCTAAGTGTTGCACTAAATGCAGCCCTCAGATCTAAAAGGACAGGTACAGACATGATTCCATTATCTAAGGCCACAAAAATATCACTAGTGACTTTAAATTGCTGTGCTGTTTAAGTATAATGATGAGCTTTAAAAAAATACTTGAAATGTTTTAAATAGGTTAAAACACAAATGATGAGAAAGTATTTTCTCAAGAAATTTAGCTAAGAAAGTATTATTAAGTGATGAACACGTGTGGCTCAATTACTTTGGTGGTCTTGCTCCAAAAGCCTGGTTTTCTTTTTCTACATCAAGAAAATCCAATAAATTATGATATTTTCTTTCTATTACATTAAAGTACTTTGGCGTCACTTAAAAAAAATAAGTAAACCAGCAAATAGCAAATCAAACTTAGACTACAAGAGGCAGACACAGACAAAATGTGCAATAATTTAGCTTAACCACTTTGTAATCTAAAACTGGATGAAAGACAATGATATAAGATGTCAGTATTTGGGCTGGATAGGTATAAGCTGTCTGACTGTGAGTCTTATATTATACTTGGACTCCAACATAATTACTTATCCTTAGTGTGACAACCAACATACACTATACCTGAATGTCAACTAGAAACACAGGAGATGGTTGCCTGTGGTTTTCCTTTTTTCAGATGTTAATATGGAACTGATAAAAAGTAATATTTAAAGCAACCATGTTTTCTGTAAATTTTTATTTCTATAGGAATCTTTTTTATACCGAGAGATTGTAGCCAACACCCAGTTGTTTCTTGTTGCAAACAGGCTAACATTAGCACTACAGCACAGCCAGCTGCTGGAAAAAAAAGTAAAAAAAAAAAGCTAAAAAAAGAAACAGAAAAGGAACAAAAAACAAAAAAGGGAACTTTTAAAAGTCTGATTTCAACTCAATGGGTAACAAAAGTGACCATAGCATGTATTTTTCTCCATGAAACGTTTTGGTTAAACAGTATTGAAAACATTTCTTGAAAAAGTTTTTTTTTCATGAAGATAACAAAATGTAATAGAATAAACATGGCTTATAGATGACAAAAAAAAGTTGTATGAGTTTTCTAGAAAAGGAATAAATGAAAATGTTGACGCTAATTCATCAGGCAAAGAAAATAAATTACACTGCTATATGTTATGCTTGCAATCTTTCACTGAAAAGCTGAAGCATCACAATCTTGTACTGCATCCTGTGCTAACTTGGCCCCACCAATCTTATATCGGTTTAAAACATACTTTTGTTTCTAAATATGTCACAAAGAATGACATTCATATGATCAAATTTGACAACTGCAGTATAGCACACAGTATAGTGAGCACATATGAGGTGTTTACCTGGATTAGCAACAGGCCTCAAAATAGAGATCAGGTTCAGAAAGCAGTCCGTGTCTAGCTCTACATTCCCATCGATTCTGTGGCAAGATACATAACAGAGGGCCCGGAGGTATATGATTCTTTGTCCAAACATGAATTGACCCACTAACAATCAGCATTTGGCTCCCTTCTCACAGGCAAAAAAAGCTGAATCTGACCCCCGCTGGCAAGCTGCGTAGCCTCTGCGCCCCGCCACTACATATCTGATGACGTCATCATGCTGAGTAAGAGTTGATGCTGTCACTAGTGCGACAGAGAGCAACATGTAAGGAGGCCAGGAATTAGTAAGTGTGCTTTATTTTTTTTGCTCTTTCATCTGTCCGAATCTCTCTTACAGCGCTGCACCATATTTATCGAATGTAAGCCGAGTTGATTCAGCTTATTAGATCAGACGCGACTGGCACGGCGTGTTGACGTCCATTTGTTGCGCTCAATGGTATCTCTGAATTAGCAGGACAACACAACTCTGCTGTTCCCACTGTATGCCGTTTGGAGCAAAGCCATTTGAAGGCAATTTTAACCTGGGTTGCTTGCAGAGTCGTTTGACCTGGTTTGAAGCAGGTCAGTGAGTTTTTCCCACTGCCACTAAAAGCCGAATGTTCCCAGGTTTAAACAGGCTTTTTGGCCAGTGGGAAAAGGGGTATAACAACAATTGTGTCACCAGTTTTCCATGCTGAGATAATGTACTTGGATTATATAGGCCTACAGCTAGTTTTTTTTTTGTTTTTTGTTTTTTTAGTTTTTGTCAGTCACTATGATATACATTAAACATTGTTCTAAAGTATTTAAAGTATTTCATGCATGTTACAAATGTTTCATCTCCCTGGATTAGAAACCTGGAGAAAGTTGGAATTGCAGGATTTTTTTATCAAGTGGAGTATGACAGACATACCTTAATTTAAAAGAGAGGATTATTTATGCTTGTTTAAACTAAGGAGTAACAGTTTTGGATGAGATTTCCAGTAAGTGTGTCAGAAGTTTTCAGAACGACCTAAGGCTTTATATCTCTCTTCATTTTTTTAACTCTGACTTTATTTTTTAATCTCTTGCTCATTGCTACAGTCACTTTGTTTACTTCATCTTTCAGAAGTCATGATCTCCTTGGGTGTTGCGTGCATGAAGGCATTTTTCAACTGAAACAAAGTTGAAAAAAGATGCACCCCCGTTGTCTTAACTCCATCATCCTGTGCTTTGATGTAAGTCTTAGTGATGAACTTCCAGAGATTAAAACTGGGCTCTGATGCTTGACTCTTTGATTAAGGGAAATATTTACAACATGGGCAAAGAGAAAGAGTCATGTATTAACCACCCATGCCAGAGTTCACTTTGAAAGGGCAGGGAGAGGAAATCCAGGGGCTGTTTGTCACCACAAGAAATGAGTGGAGGGAGTGGGAGATGTAGGGGGAGGATATGAAAGACAGAATTTATTTAGCATTAAGGTAAATCTGGTATCTTTACAGGAATAACTCAGAAAACCTTGTGGTTTCTTAAGAGAGTGCTGTAAAAAAGAGTTTCCCGTAAAGGATGTAGCTGTTAGACACCCTCAGAACTCATGCCTTGTGCATTATTTGTAACAGTGAAATCTTTATTTTGGACATTTTTTAGTACTCAGGTCAACAGCTGCTGGTTTCAAGAAAACAATCAGCTGTTTTCTAAGGGGTTAAAAGTGAGTCAAAACCCATAGGGGAATAAGCACATAGAGTGTATACTATTGTACAGCCTTAGCAGAAATGCATGTAAATACCTTCAATGTCTCTCTTCATAACATCTTTGATTCTTCAGAAGGGTTGTATCATGTGACCAAGCATCAAAGTCACAGAGAAAGAAAAAAATGGGCAGAAACTGATATATGCAGAGATCCTGCAGATGTTTTGTACTTGTTGGCCTGAAAGGGAACAGCTGCAAAGGTTCTAACCATGAACAGCAGCTCTTTTCCCAAGCTCACACCCTGTCTATCTACATGTGGTCACATTGGGATTATTCAGTGTTTTGGTAACTTTTTTGATCCATTTGGATTTCAGCAGTGGAAAAGATGAACAATCAGAGTTTAATTTATCCAGAAAACTTTGATGTGGTCAGAAAAACTTGATCCATATTCGGGAAGATGCCTTTCATAATTAATTATGACTGTTTTTAATTACTTATCTCCATTTAGTTTTATTCCATGGTGATTCAATGCTTAACAAGGCACAATTCAGTTCAAAGTAATGAGTACACATGTAAACATAATGCCTTTAAGAAACCCTTGAACTTTACCACAGTTTTTCCAAATACTACCATGCACACAAACACACACACCCAGATATGCCTCAATATCTTTGTGGGGACTTTCCATTGATTTTCATTCATTTCTACCTCAGTTCTACAGCCTAACCGTGACCCTCATCCTAAACCTAACCATTATAGGTTCATATATAACATTAACCTGAACTCAATTTACACCGTAGGCACTAAACATGACCCCCCACCCTAAAACACCAATTCACCTTATTGGGTCCAGGCATGGGGCTCTGCAAGGAGCAGTTGGACCCTACAACATGAGGAACTTTTCCAGAAAATGGGCAAAACTATATCTCAAATACAAAAACAAAAACATACAGACATACAAGATTCAGTTCAATTCAAAAATACCTTATTAATCCCAAAGGAACATTTTAAATTGTAGTAACTCAGAGGTTTTTTTTTTTATCAGTTGTTGAAGGTGTTCAGTAGCATGTAACTATCAGCCATGTACACCACAATTGTGGCCCATTTTCTGCTGTGACAAGATTGCTGCAGTTTGGCAGGTGTCATGTACTGGAAGGTTCTCTGGTCAGATGAAACCACCGTTTAAATTTTTGTCATAAATACAAAATGTTATAACATGGCAATGGGGCCACACTCCTGTGAGGATGTTAAGTTTAGCCAGGACAGGGGTTCTGGTCATAAATGATGAGAAAACTAGTGGAGCTAAATATGTACATTAAAATCCTGGAAGAAAATGTTTCAGACTTGAGAGAGTAATTTTAAAAAGTTTTCAGTGCTCTAAACCGGACATTAATTTTAAACCTAACCATCACCAGTGCATACCTAATCCTAACTTTAGCCTAAACTCAATCCCCACCTTATTCCTAAACCTAACTGTTGGTTGAAAAGGAAGTAAGGTTCAGAAAAATCTCCTCAGTTTGGTACGAATGATGCTCAACTTGAATGTGAAGTTGGAAACAAGGTCCACCCTCTGATGCCAAAACAAGAGCGCACCTACACACAGTTAAAAATTTAAATGATGCCAGTTAGTAAGGTTCCAGTAGAAACAGTGGGTCAGCACACTCCCTTATATTCATAACGCACACATGCCTCCTTGTTCACCTTGAGGTGGGTTCATCTCATAGTGGTTTGAGGATACAAGGGCTTCCATTGAAAGTGTTGCTCCCCACTCTTCGTTGAAGCAGATGTTCAGAGTTAGCGGTTGGTTTGGAAATGACACGCTCACCGTCTCCTTCTCTGTTCCAGATGGATGAATTTAATAGCTGAAAGACAGTGCAGACTGTAAGGAAATATCATATTAAAATCAAACAAACAAAAAAAAAACCTTTACATTTCTTAATCAGCTGGCTTAGCTCGTCCCTCAGACATCTTAATGAGATATATAACAAGAACTGAATTTCCTAACACTGAATAAAGCAATGTGCAGGCCAAATAAACACAGGCTGGTCCGGGCCTCTCTGTAGCATGTCAAACACAAACACACTAAAGACCCATGAATGAACTCACTAATGTCCCACATTGTCAGCTGAAAAAGATGAGAGGCGGAAGTGCTGTTTTCAAAACAGAGAAACAGGGCAGCTGTGAACAATCTTCCAGCCTCCTGCATGCCCTTCAGATTTTAGTGCCTGGTTTGCATTAATCTTTCATAAAGTAAAACTATATGTCCTGTACTTATATGAGAAAACAGAAGCGAGGCTGTTGTACACAGGCGCCTCTGACCACTATCGGTTGGTAATCCAGGTGAAGTGTCTTGAAAAGGAGAAAAAAACAAAAGAGAAAGCCAGAGCTGGGGTCCAGACCTCCAGCAGGATGAATGGCTGCCTCTAACGTCACCATCACAGGGGTGAGGGGGGAGACCACAGAGAAATCATACGCTGAGTGGGGTGCGCTTACAAAAGATATTTCTTAAACTTTACAATATAAAGTACATTTCTACTGTCATGTATGGGATTTTATATTTTTATTTATATTTTTCACATATTTAGTGATGTGTTTAACCATAGAACAATGTGAAAACATTATTCACTGTCTGTCATGCACCCAAAGTCTATAGAGCCTATAATTCTAAATGTAGTCTATAAATTTTAAATTCAATTTAATGCAACAAAAGTGAAGGATTAAGGGAATGAAAAAAATTACTGTAGCTTAATCAAACACCCTACCTTTATTTGATAGAGGCATAGAGAAAACATCTGCTGAAGTTGAAGCCTAGATATTTGCTAAGCAACAACATTTATTTAGCAGCATCCGGGTATAAGAAGCAATAGTTTCATCTGCTTAGAGGATCTGGCTATTAACTCCCCCCCGAAGACATTTGTCATGTTTCCAGGCATAGATGATTTTTGTAGAAAATGTGCTCACTCTGGATTTTTTGTGGTTTTAAAAGGCAGCTACACATCCACGTAATATATTTGCATTATGAAAATGTTTTCATCAAGAAACAGTCAATCTCTACCGGTCACAACCTCCCCTAATCCCTCCTCAAATTATGTACTTGGCTAGATGTCTTACGAGAGCCACTTAAACTTGACAGGAACTCTGGAATGACTGACAGGTCACTGGGCGGAGGAGTATGGCTGTATGTTAATAATAACTGGTGTAAGATAGTGAATGCGAGGGAAACATTGTGTGCTTTAGATAACCGAGTTTAGCGGTATCCTTGCACCTTTATTACTTACCCAGGAAATTCTCCCAGCTGTTTGTAATGCTTGTTTATATTCACCTGAAAGCCAGTGCTTTATAAAGCAGTCCAGACGATCACAAACACAGTACTGAGGATTTAGAGGATTTCTCTGATGTGGCAAAGTTTGAAATGATTGATGTCAGCCACCATAGCCCTGCGAAAATCACTGTGGCTGCAACAATATCACCTGTTGCATATGAAGGGACTTGATCTGTGTTTTGGTTAAGTCAAAAGTGGGTGCATACATATTACTCAGCAGAGCCCCACCTGGAACTCTGTGACTACAACATCAATCAGGGAGGGTCAGGCTGGAGCCCCGCTGTGTCCCGGTCTGGAATTAATTGGATTTTCTTCAGTCGCTTTTGAGTTGTACTAAATGGAAGCTTTCTAAAGATGCTTTTAAAGATTTAACTGAACTAATTAAAACAGGATCGGCATACATAACCTTCTGAGATCCCTTAATAATCCACCACAGATTACGTTGTACCTTTGGAGAATCAAACAACAAAACTTGGTTCTTCAGCACTGTTAAGGAAAGCTATTGTTAGGAGGAATAAATGACTTATGGACTCTGCTTTGTGTTATTACTTATAAAATTAAAGGAAAAGGAGCAATGGCTGACTTAATTATAAAGTACAGAGTGACCTCATGCCCAATTTAGGGGGATATAAAAACAATAATTGGCTTCGGATATAAAGGAAAGAAGCTGTTCGAGTGGTTTTACTGAAGTAGAGTTTTCTAATAAACTCAACACTATCATTTTAATATCCATGATTTTTAGAATGAACCCAAAAAAATGTCTTTATATGATAGAATTTGAGCCTGAGAACAAAAACAATGTACATGTAACTAAGGGCATTGTGCTTAGATAGCTTATAGGAAAATTAATTTATGCTATTATCTGCAAAACTGTGGAGACTAGTTAGCAGATGTTTTTAATCTCTTTAATATTTTTTGGACCTCAGCAATATACTAAACATTGGAAATTGTCTTTCACCGTTGCAGTGATGAAATATTATATCTTTTAGACTATTCTTTTTTACTCTAAGGAATAACTAACTTGTGTAAATGTTTGATTTTGGTCAAGGTACTGCCACTACCCCTACTATTCTACTTTTATAATAGTCCTTTTATTATTATACTATACCCCCCCCCCCCACTTCCTGTTTTAAAGAGAGTTGTAGCAACAGAGATGTTTTCACTGACAAACATTGATTTTAAAGAGCCAGTATTATATTTTAGAACCATGAAACACATGCATATTGAAATACTGATGGCTTGATAAATTTTCATTAGTCTTTTCTTTTTTTTTCCAAAAAATATTAATAATTTCAAACCAAAATTTGAAATGGACGTTTCAGTTTACCCTAAACAGCAGCTGGCTTTGCAAATGTTTCCTTTTCTTTTTGTCTTTTTTTTTTTCCTCTTACATTTGGTGATGGTTTCCTCTAAAATGGAAAAAAAGGAAATATATTCAGGTTCCAGTTAGACAGAGCTAAAAACTGTGTAGCTTATAGGACGTTGGTACTGCATAAATCCACTTGATTTAATTATTTTGGAAAGTTTTCTTTTGAATCGGATTTGAAACAAAGACTCTAAGAGGTCTGTCATCTCATCCCTGCATGCTATATCATTGCATGTCAAGCTGACGCTTCACAGCAGGTCAAAACAGCCCACTGGCATTCCGGTGCTTGACAAGCTGTCATCATGTCCGACAACAGTTTGCAGCAAGAAAATGAAAATCTTTTATGTCATAGAATTTACACGGAAACTTAAAACTCATAAACAAAACACTTTATTTTAAAGGGTTTAAAAAGTGATTAGCAGGGTGGCTATATTTATTGCAATACCAGCAAGATGCAAAATTAATTAGAGCAACAATCTGGATGTATCAAACTGAGGGAGGTGAAGAGGTATGTTTGCAATAACTTTGACTAAAATATCAAGTCCAAGTTTGCTAAATTGAAAGACAAAAAAATTTATATTTTTTTGTTTCTAGTCTGCTAAATTCAACGTTGCTGTCAGTGATATTGGTTACCTTGCAAAGATCAAACTGGTGTTGCTTGTCTTTCTAACAATAAATTAATAAAACACCTTCACACCCCACTTTTTAAGGTTTTCACAGTTATTTTCTCCTGTAGTCCTAAGATGTGACTCACAAGTCCCACATTATAAACTGTTCTGCAGAGCCAATCCTTTGAGAAAAGGGAAAAAAGGGTAAAGAATGAAAACCGTTCCTTAATTTTTAGAGTGTGATGTGATTAAGACCAAAGCTTTAAATCATTTGTGGAGTTTGTGTCCTGTGTAGCAGTTACCTCTTTAGTAGAAGTTGTCGATTTACATTTTACTCTAACATTCAGGTATACCTCTCCTCAATGACATGGTATAATGTGAGCAAATGTTTGTAAGGGCAGCTAAGTGAATGTGACTCATAGTACAAAAGCCCTTTGAGAGCTCGGTATGACAACGAAATTACTATATAATCTAACCAACCTCTTCAGAATTTACACACCTTAAATGTTCACACTGGAAATTAATCTAAATGCATTTTTCCCTTCAGATGTGTTAAAACAATAAAAGTGCATCAAAACATTAAGGTAGGGGATTTAAGCAACTTTGAGGTTAGTTGATCTACTAGGATTTTAGCTCTCTGGTTTAGATAGAATGGTTTGAAATGAAAAATGAGAAAATATACAGAAAGCAGTAGTTGGGGGTGACAGAAAAATGTCTTATTTATGTCAGAGAAGATAAGGCCTCAGTATCTCCTACCGACATGCACACCAAATTCTGAGGAAGTGGTTCAACTCTTCTGGTATAAGACCTGAAAGAGGGATCTCTCACCATAACAGGCTCACACTCATTGGCAAACAACTCCACTCAGTGAAGGTCATGCCTTGAAGGCAGTAACAGAATTACACATCTGCAAAAGGCAAAGCACAGAGACCAGCCTTTCTAAGTGTCTGACTTAGCTCAGCTTTTTAATGCTGTTGCTGTTAGATGTGCATGTTACCACACCAAAGCCGCCTACTGCTGGCACCACTTTAGCAGTTTTATTCAAGTTTCTTCTTGTGGTGTTATTTCAAGTGTTTTATGGTCCTATACCTATGTTTTGCAAAGAAGTATTTTACTAGAACAGATTTGGTCTCATTCAACATATCTAGTCAAGACACAAATGGAAAAATCTATAAACGTGAGTCGGTTACTGTTTTCTCGGCTACCATGGTTCCCTGCCGCTGACAATAGCATAAATTCATTCTCAGACGTCCTGTTTATTGCTGGTTTTAAGACTGGGGAGAGATGCAGAATAATTAAAGAGATATTTTGCAGATGTTCTCCGTTTGCTCCTGGTGTGGGGGCCATTTTCTGTTTTTGGGAATCTGAAGGCTGGCCAACAAAAATGAATTTAACTCAGTGTCATATCCAAACTGCAGTACTGGTAACCTCATCACCTCTCCTCCAGACTCTTGGGGGTACTGACTGGAGGGAAAAAATAATAAGGAAGTATGTGGTAGTGCTGTGCCTAAACAAGTAAAATACTGTTTTGCATTTGGTCTCATGTTCCTCAGTGGTTAAGCCTTTTGTTTTTAGAAAACGGCTTCCCTCTAGCTTTACTCTCTAGATCTGCGCGTCCTGCAGCTTTGGCCGCAGACTCTGTTTAAAATATTGCTGGGTTTAATGTTAACTGCTAAAAGATCCTACAAAGACTGTATAGAAATGCATTACCACTATGTGGCCTCCACACCGTGGTTTCTTTGGTAGTTGATACCTTCAGTGTAAAATAACTTTTGGTCTGCATGGCCTAGTCAGGAGATGCCATAAACCCCGAGTTGGAAGCAACACCCTTACACTCAACAGTCATAAAGCACCAACTTAAAACCTAAGGCAGCTGTGTGCTTCCATCTCTTATTTCAACCCCTTTTTTTAACAATCGCTACCAGTAAATAACTTACAAAAAACTGTGACAATACAGCTATATTCACACATCTGGAAGAGAGGTTCACTGTTTATCTGTGTCCAACTGAATAAATCTCACTCTGTCCTTGTGAAACTGAATATGTAATGCTCTCTGAGGTAATTGCATCAGAACATTGCAAATGTCTGACGTAGTCTTAAAGAACACTTGTTTCAGACACCAATGAAGTCAGGAAGGCCCTCAAAGGCCAGCTGGATGTGATTTATGAGGAAAAGAATCTTAAGAACTTTGACCTCCAAAATTTTTGAACCCCCCCCTCCCCCCTCCCCCCCTTCCCACAAATTTTAGGGGTTAGTTGGGTGAACAAATAAGAGCAGGGAATGGGTGGGAAGACCCATGGCTCATGGGTAACATTCAAATATATTTTGAGATAAACATTTTTTTTAAAAACTGAATCAAATGAGCTTAAATAATAATGTTGCAATATTACCTCAAAAATTTGAATTCAATTTCTTCCAGATATTTTATTAAGTCTGGATCTTAGAAAGATAAAATAAATAAATTAGAAGAATTGTCTATTATTAAATTGTAGGAATAAAACTATATCATCCACCTTATCATTACGGATACACACATAATTACTTCAGGTTTTCATTCAAACTTTCACTGATATTCCAGATTATTTGCTCAATGACATAAGTTTGTATTTCTTGTAACCAAATATATAAAATGACAGTAGGACTCATGTTCCGGTATAGAATTTGACACACTGCAGGTTTTTAAAGGTGGTTCAGACTTTTCTAAAGATGTACAGCTGTTAAAATTGTGCATCTATATAATAAATTAATAGTTTGTATGTAGTACTTTAAGTACCAGTAAGTACAGCTGACTTGATATTTTGGCTTTTTTTCTTTACACAAAACTCTGTGTAATTATTTTAATTGGTAATCCTGGTATCACTGGAGGAAGGAGTGATACATTCTTGATAGGGCATTCTGGGGGAAGAAAAAAAAAAGCTAAGTAATAAAATTTTACAACTCACTACAGCTTGTTTATTCCTGTTTTAAATGCTTACAGGAAAAAATATGCACATAAAACTGTCTGGCCTATACAAATTCACAGCCATTAACACCAAAGCCCCTTTCAACAACTATAGAATCACTTAAATGCTTACATTTTATATTTGACCCCCAAAAATATGTGTTAGTTAATGCTGGTCATGATGAGGATTTTATGTGAACATCTTCTAAAACACAAACCATAATAAAATGATCTGCCAAAAAGGATATGTACCTGGTCTATGGCCCAAAGCAAGGTTTAGAGATCAGTAGAGAAACCCCACGGTGAACTAGTGTTGCAAGGAGAGTTTCCTGTTTAAGTAGGTCTAGTTCATTCTGACTCATAATTAAACTCACTGAAGACGGAAGCTATAGTGCTGCACAAAGATTCCTTCACCTTGTGCCTTCTTCTTTTTTTTAACCCACAAAATGCCCCCATTAACGGTTTCAACCCAGAACAGCTCATTTTCTGAAGTTGAATTGACCCCATCTGGTATAGTTTCGCAGACATAAACAAAAACTAGAACATAACACAACCTTTAAAGAATCACAGTTGAAAAAAAAAAAAAAAAAGAAATGGCTATTCTGCTACTCCCAGTAAATGGTTTTCAAGCATACTGCTCCACCTAGTGGTAATAAGTCAAAGTTTATTAAGGACAAGACAAATTTGAACGTTTCCATATCAAAGTTTATTGCTGACATGCATGTAGAGATCTGATGACGTAGAAAAATATGTTTTCTTTATACAAATGTGTTTATCTGTACAATTAATCAATTTTCTGTATTTAGATGCCCATATCCAACCAAGCAGCTCACAACACATTGTGACTCCATGTCTCACATCCTGTACTTAATTTATAGTTAGATCAGCCACCAATATCTCAAATATGTACTGACAACTTTAATCAATACAATATCTGTACTACTCACTCAGCTGGGGGAAGATAATCCGACTAAATGTTTCTAGACTCACCTTGCATGTTTTCAATTGTACTCAAATATATTCTATACAAATGATGCCAGAGTGAACATTGAGCAGGGTACAATCTAAGACTCATCTGAAAGTTATTAATAGCTTCTAATCTGTATTTTTTTTTATTCTCATTTTTTCCTCATGGTGAATTGCATCAGATAATTCCCAAAGATAGCCGCTAAATGTTAACATTAAATTGCGGCTCTGAAGTTTAAAAAAAAAAAAAAAGCATTCTCTGATGAACAACCTTTACTACAATACTGCTATGTACCCATAGAATTCACATTTAGATGGGAGAAAGCCAGCAGCTCTCTAAATATTGAATTTGAGCATCCAGATGTGATGTTAGACGGCCAACAAGACCCAAAGAATGTGTCGATACATGTGCTGAAACAGGTGTTGGTAAGTCACTGGGTGGAGCATTAGTACATAAAGCATGACTGTCACAGTCATTGTGGTACATTATTTACATACTGACCAAAGAGTGCAGCCTTGTGTGGGGATTTAGGGGTAATGGCAAAAAAAAAAAAAAACAAAAAAAAAAAAACGTACACTACAAAAACCCTTCCCGTAAATTAAGATGTGAAAATCCATTTATTATTATCATCATTTCTTTAAAAAATAGAACTATGCAAAAGTCAGTCTTAATATTAGTGTAGCTTAAGGTGACCACAAGAAAACAATTGAGTAATCCTTAGAGGAAAGGAAATGCTACTCTTTCACAAATGTGTCTGATGAGGAAAAAGATTTGGATTGCTAAAGTGGAACCACTGTTTAAAGCAAAGAGAGCAAACAACTGTGGGGCCTTGTTTCAAAGAGGGTTTTTGACTGTCTACAATCAATGTCTGTTATACAAGCACCAATGGTTTGGGGGGGGGGGGGGGGGGGGTGTCTACAAAACTAAAAAAAAAAAAAAAAAGGAAACTGTAAGGAAAAAGGTAGAACAGTTAAAGATGTTTGAAGAAACAAAACCCAGAAGCTATGTTCATGCAGTTTAAATATAAATAGGAAAAAAGTATAGAAAGCCATAAAGCAGGTACAAATATGCAAAGGTAAGATGCACAGTACAAATGGCTAACAGTCACTGGTTAGTAGCATTGCCATGGTTTCAAAAATAGTTCTGGAAAAAAAAAGAAAAAAAAAACAGAAGAATGCATCAAGCAAACCCAGAAACTGCACTTATAAACCTGCAAATTTGTATTTTCATTTAACTACAGAATATTACAGTAATATTTCCATATCTGCCAGCAGGGGGAGGGGCTCAGAGGAGCCCACATAAAATGAGCATGTACAACATGAGTTTGGGAGGAGAACAGATACAGCGCCTTAAAGAAGTTAAAAGACCTCGATGTTGATGCATTTTTGATTGTAATCCACTTGTACTCTTAAACCACTAACTAAATTTCAATGACATACTTTGCCTTTAGAGGTCATCTGCTTTGAAATTAGTCATTCTGTGAGCATTTTAATCCTGAGGGTTTGAGAAAACATGGTGATGGTAGCATTATACAATGGGACATTCCTCAGCAGAACAGACAAGCTCAATAGAATTCATCAGTTTCTGCAAAGTATAAAGTGTGTTGAAAGTTGATCTTAAAGGAGGGCCATGACCCTAAACATACATACAGAAATAACTTGAATTGTTTAGATCATTCAAACATTGATGCATGAGATTGGTCCAGCAATCAATCCAATTAAAAATCTGTAGCAAGACTTAGAATGTATGCGTTGAGCAGAAGTTCAGTTTCTATATGTCTGCCTCAATAATAGAAAGAAAAATTAATCATTTTCCTTTCGTTTTAATATTAGGACACTTTGTTCCATTTATTATAATGCAACTAGACGTGTAAGTTTTTGTTAGTGATGTGAAAACAAAACGAGTGGGTCATTTATACATCTGAAAGGCAATGTATATGGTCTTTTCCCATTTTAAGCGTTCACTCCATTCCCCCAAAAAACATTCAGTCAAGCCCCACTGCAGCAGAGCCTGCTCTGTGTCACAGTGTCTGCCACAGAGGCAGGCCAGATAACACGACACAATGATAACTGGAGGATAGCTTAAAGGGTCAGAGAGTTTCAGCTTCACACACACACACACATTGTCTGGCTCCAACCCACATACACACATCATGCAAACTTTGGGATATTGTAGATTCATTAGGAGAAGAAATGAGGTTCACATTCATACAGAAAAAAATAAAATAAAATAAACATTTGTCCCATGGTTGGGTTGGATAAGAAGACATGGGGAAGCCACCTGGAAGTCATACAATTCTAAATGAGTCTGAAAGTACCAGTTTCCTTGGCTGAGAAGAAATTTAAGACAGGATTTTTGGCGATGGAAACATAACAGTGCCTGCTAATCGTCATAGCGCCACTGAGGAAGAGTAACCATCATCATTAGAACTTGGCCTCATTTAGTTCTTGGCATTTGGACTCCCAGGTACCTCACAATAGCTGCCGAGGTGCTAAAAAGGTTTCCACAGGGATGAGCAAGAAGCAGAGCGCTAATTTCAAAGTAAGTTTTGATAATCAAATCTTTCTTCAATGCGACTACTGAGATAAAATGCTACTTATTCATGTAAATAATACAAAGCTTATTCAGATTTTTAGAAACCGCTGAAACTGTTTGAAAGCAGTTTCAGTCCAACCAAAAACATTAATGCTTTATGTCACTGGTGGGTCGAGATTCGGGTGTTACAATCCCTCATCTCTAAACTGTGAGCGTAGATTAGAAACAGACGGGCAGAGACAAAGAGGTAGATTGATTTGAAGTCAGAGTTGTGGAAAGGAGAAAACAGGAAAAACACAGACTGAGAAAGAGATAAGGAAGGTGGAATGGAGGTATACATGAATGACATCTGTGATCAAGAGTTCCAACTTGAGGCAATACCAAACCACTGTGAAGAGGGAGGAGAGGGGTTGCTACATGATTCTGGACCTGTATTGCTCAGGGAAGCCAGAATGGATGGAGAAGTTTTAGAGATGTGAGGAAGCGGAACAGGAGGTTGACAGTTTCTTCCACACTGCAGGCAGAACCTCATCAGAACCATGACAGACCATGCTGATGGGTTTTTTGCACAGTGACTGTGGGTAAAGAAGTTTTGAGGGGGGGGGGGATTTCCAGGCTTTTCAATGTTTTGAAGGGAATCCAGACTGGAGAAGTGAAGCTCTGAGGTGGGAAACTTTTCCGGTACCCAGCTTTGTTTCTACTCCACTTAGCTTACTAAGGCACACTCCTG
Source organism: Jordanella pulchra (assembly GCA_034780135.1). Lineage (NCBI taxonomy): Eukaryota > Metazoa > Chordata > Actinopteri > Cyprinodontiformes > Cyprinodontidae > Jordanella > Jordanella pulchra. Next base: position 23,054 of record JAUZNJ010013258.1, read on the forward strand.
TGTGCCAGTTAAGTTTTGGGTGTTTCTCCAGAGTCCTCTCTGGTCTCCTAGGGTGTGTTTAGTTACCAGGGAAGCTAGAGAGGCTGGTGTGGGTGGCTGAAGGTTATTTCCGGAGGAAACGTTGAGCAAGGGCAGTAGCATCGAATGGACTGACAGGTTGGGCGTCGTGACCCAGACGCCTGACAGGTGGGATGTTGCCAAACTGACGCTTGGTGAGAAAGCTCTTGGCTTCATGAATAGTGTTTTTCTCTTCAGCCAGCAGCAGCTGCTGACGCATGTAGTTCTCAAATTCATACTGTGAAGACTCTTCGATTGCCTTGGCCTAGGTTCAAAAATAAAATCTGCTCAATATGCTGCTGTTATGACATTAAAGGTTATAACAAACACCTAAACAATAAAAAAAAACACAATAAAACAGTTTGATTGGAGTATATTTACTCTAGAAAATCCCCCTTCAACTATTTTTATTTGTTACACAACTACCCAAAACCTCAAACTGAAGCTATATGCAATTGCTTTTATGGGATTTTAAACAGAGGTATAAGGGTGTGTTTATTTCCTCGGGATTTTTATTTATTACTTCCTACTTTCTCTGCATTTATAAAAAAACCTCTAAGCTTTTCTTTCACATAAAATATCAAAAAACATTTGTAGTTTTAACAAAGGTACTGAAAAACCTAAAGTGGTGTAGATACTTTTGCAAGGCACTGTACTATTACTGGTCTTGTAGGCAAAAGTTAAAGAACTTTTTTTTTTTTTAACATCTTACCTCCTGCAGATGTTCTTGGTTATTGACCTGATCATCAATATCTGGAACTACCTGCAAGGGGCCACTCATTGCTGAAACCGACTGCCTGTGTTAAAGTGAACAAGAAAAAGAAGATTAATGAATGGAGTGTTGAGATATTAAATTACGTGTGCAAAGGTTACGCTAAACGCTAAGGTTACAGTACACTCTAAGACCTGACGTGCTACACATCATGAGTTTCTTTTTATTTAGCAGACTACCAGCAGGTGGAGTATTTACCATGAAGCAATAATGGCACTGAGTGACTCCAGCACTTCTCCTGCAGCCAGCCTTTGTTGAGGGTCCAGCACGAGCAGCTTTCGAATGAGGCACACCGTGTTCTCAGACACACGGCCGTCTCTGACAGGAGGTGGATGAGCACAGAGGAGGCAGTTATTTTAACAAAATGTGACACATTAACAAAGTGCTGACAAAGAATTAGGAAAATGCTTCAATATTCTACTTAATGTAAATCTAAATCCCTAACATTGCAAGAACTCAGCATTTGCATGCAAAAAAACAAACAAAAAAAAAGATAGAAAAATAAGTTTTAATTCAATCTTAATGGGATCCGTTTTATAGAGGCTTAAACAAAATGGACCGTTGACTTCATTGTGTCTTTAAAGCCGAGAATAAAAGGATGTAGAGTGAGATATCGAAGCTCTGCTTTAGATTAAAACTCACTCTGGAATAGAATACTCTGCAGCCTTGATTTTGCGGAAGAGTTCTTGAGGTATGCTGTCATAAAAAGGGAACTGGCCATAAAGCATGGTGAACAAGACGACGCCGAGGGCCCACATGTCGCTGGGTTTACCACGATACGGGCGACCTGGAAGCATAAAGGAGAGCGGCACCTCATTACAACAAAGAAACGGACACATGTACAGAAATTGTCCAGAACCACACGCACACACAAACACGACACAGAGGGCTGACATTATTGTAGTGCAATAATGGATCGCTTCCTGTTTTAAATAAGTGTCACCAAAACATTTAGTAAGTTCAAGTCACAGGTTTTAATGATAAACAAAACTGGCAAATGTGAACAAAATGACTCAGCATTTATGGCGGTTCTTTGAAATGTGCCACTTTGAAAATGGGAGAGCTTCTTGTTAAAGCAAAAAGATAATCAAACAGCCGTATTTGCAGAATGAACAAACAGGAGCTGATGAGGCTGTAGGATCATAGGCTGTGCATTACCATAGGCGGTGTTGTTCCAGCCAGAGAGGCGGCAGCAACAGCAGTCGGCAATTATATTCAAGCTTGTGTCACACATACAGAGGCGGGGGATGGGAGTAGTTTCCCTCTCGTGAGTCATCAGCGGATGAGTCACTGTAGCTCTGTTTAATTGTGTGCCTGTCACGTTATGCTGATATGGACGCTACGTTTTTAGCTGCAGTTTTCAACTGCTGGACCGAGTGGAAAATGCAGGATTTCAACCATTCTAAGTCCAGGATCACATCCAGGATAATGAAGAGGAAACAAATGTTCAACCGTATAGAACTATAGCTTTCTACAGAAGAGCATGGCCACACACTGATGTTTCTTATGAGGAGAATAGGGAAGCAATGCTTTCCTTGACGCTTTTCTGAGCATGCCAAAAGCTTACGTGGGAAAATGAAGCATTACCATGAAAACGAGAACAAAACAAAAACAAATTCTTGCTATCACAGTTCACAGATTGCAACATGACTTCCTTGTAGTTGCTTAATAATCAGAAAATCAAACAGATTCTAATATTATGCAATTCTATAACAAACTGACTTTTCCGGATCAGATCAGTTATATTTAACTTCAATATTTGCTGGAAAATTATAAATACAATTTTGGAATTTTTTAAATAAGTAACACAATAACATTGATATAATACTGTGAAAAATGTGAACTCTATTACCTCAGATCACATAGTTTCTATGAAATCACAGTTTCTGATGAGTAATATCTTTATTTGTCAAATTATAAGAAACACAAATGAGAAATTCAGGGCTTTAAGCTTCTTAGCTAAATTCTAGTATCAGAAATCATAGGTCAACTTTAAAACACAGAGGTAAAAGGATCTAGAGGCAAAAATGGCTCATGTTTCAAAATTAGTTTGTTTATTAGCAACTTAGAAACCAAAATGATTCAATACATTTGAAAGAAATCTTTCATGATTGGATGACATAAACAAATTAAGTCTCTTCAAACACACTTTAAAATAGCTGAAAAATGATCAAATGCTAATGCTAAACAGGTCCTGCCCTTTCGAGGCACTGGGAACCATAGAAGATGTAAATGACAAATTCTGGATAACCTCATTCAGAATTTGTCAAACTCAATATATAGACGTCTTTTTGTGACCAGGAAGGGTTTAGCTGGAAGTCTCAACAAAAGCTTCGTTGAAGAGGAATTTTCATTAAACATATTTCACTTACCACTTAATACATCAGGGCTAATGTAGGCTGGGCTGCCTCTCTGGTCTTTTAGCAGATCATCCTCACTCACCAGGTGCTTTCCTAGGCAGAAGTTAGTGATGGTGATGCGATGTGTCCTGGTAAACAGGAAAGAAAGAAAAAAAAACTTGACCACCATTTTTTTTTTCTAAGATCGCTGAAGCCTGGAATATTTCTAGTTTCAAGAATTGACAGTTTTAAAGCTGACAAAATGTTTTACTTTAAGAACTGAACAATGGAACGTAATTTCAATAAGAAATAAAAAGGGGCTGAAATTTCTCTGACTGCGTGGAACAAACTAAAATCTATATCTTAAACATCTAGACATAGTGAAGGCAGCTTGCGACACAAACTGAGTACCAGAACAGGCCAAGAGGGACAATAACAACAAATATTGCCTGATCCAACAGGTCTCATAAGCATAACATTTGGATTGATGGCTCTGAATTTGGAGCAAAAAACATGGAACAGTGGATCAATCTTCCCTTTTATCAAAGTTTTGGGCTGTTGGCAGTAGTATTATGGTAAGGCGGTTCTGGTACCTTTTGGGACTGTTGGTTCCAACTAAACCTTTTAAACACCAGAATGTACCTGAGTGTTATTGCTGACTAAGCCCACATCTTTCTACCACAATATAAGTATCCTGCCTTAGCAACATTCAAAATTAAAATGCAGTATTTAAAAATTGAAATTCTCTAAAATTTTGTATATCTGTCAAATGCATACAATGATAGGTGCTTTGTTAAATGTTTATTTCTAGTCTAAGTTTGTTTCTCACTGCCTCGGTCAGTTAACAGATTTCTTTTGTGTTTCTTATGCAAAGGATTTTAATTAAAGGAAAGGAGAGAATCTTTAATTATTTTTTTAATTTAAAAACAATAGTGAGAACTTTCCATAATTTCATAAGGGTTGATTAGTTTTTATTCAGAGGTATTAATACAAGTGAAGTAAATTAATGAGTCACAGTATCTGAGGTCAATGGCCACCTTCCTACATTTCAATAGAAGATCCAAGCAAACAGTGCCTTAAATCTAATAAGACTAAGCGTTTAGTAAATTGGTGACTGGAGAGATGTGTCACAAGGAAATAGATCAAAGTTAATTCAGTTTGCCTATGATACAGTGAAACCTGACTATCCTGAAGCTGAGGCCTTCTCTGGGGGGGGGGGGGGACAAAGTTGCACTTTGACAAACATATGAGTCAACCTGTGGCTCATGATAATTGCCGCAATGACTAAGCTTGCACAGTGGTGTGTTGGAAACAGATTTTGTATAAAGCTGCAGAAGATTTAAAATGTGTACAAAAACATGCGACATGATCTGCACCCAGAATGGCTCCCATGCTAAAGTGGCACACACTAAAATGCTCTGAATTGTCAAACACAAACAAACAAAAGCTGCCAGTCTACAGCCTGAATACTCTCCATATCATGCTTTTCACCCACATCCGCTTTCTAAAAAGCCTGAGGTCAACAGCTTCCCCTTTTATCTCTCACTTTCACACCCTGCTCCATCGCACATATCGCTGCCCCCATTAAAGAGTCTGGAGCTGATTCCTGATAAACAATCTTTTCAAGCAAACACTGTAATCTCAACCTATTGATGGATCAAATCTACCTAATGTTCATCTTCCTAAAATATTCGCTTCTTTTAGATTTTCTTTTAGATTAAATCTTGAACCACACACTGGCCTTGTGAATATCCAGAGCAGAGTTTGATGCCTAAAGTACCATCCTTTATGGAAGAGCTTCTCCTTTTGTCTAGAAGAATCACGACCCAGGCTTCTATTCTTGCACCGGAGATTGGATAAATGAGATTATATGTTCGCCTTGTGAGGCAAGGGTCCCTGAGGACAGTGGATAGACCGCGCAGTCTCCGCTTCCTGGTCACATGACTCCAGTCAGGAAACCAGAGACCTAAACAGCCCAGATGACTTCTCCTTTCCGCCCCACAATAAAAATACATGTGACGAGAAGCGAGGTTAATCGCAGGGCAGCTTCTACTGCAATCAGTTCCCAGAAATGACAAGGACAAATCATTTGAAGGATTTTATAACACTCAGAATTTAGAAGAGTGAATCAAAAAGATACGATGTCATCATAGATGATACCAACACCCTATTCTATGCGTGCATTATTGCACTGTAGGTTAGAACTGTTTTAAAAAGGAATGTAAACATTTAGGACCATGTTTACAAAAATCCAGACGAAATGCAACGTGTATATAAAAGGTAATTAAACTCAGAAATAGCCAATCAGTGAAAGTGCAGATTGATTTATCACATCCTGCTTTCATAACAGCTGCTCTGGACGAGGAAGTCACATCACATCTTGCACAAACTGCTGATGTTTTTGATGCATTTTGTGTACTTCCCAGAACATTGACAAATAAGGGAGGGGAGTGGGACCTGATACAGTTGGCCTCCGGATGGTCAAAGTTTTCCCACACTCACCATCCATTAACAAACACTAGAGCCAGGAAAGTAGGACACATGTGATATCCACTAAAAATGAAATAAGGTGAAAACAGGCCGTTTTGCTACAGAAAAAAAAGAAACTACAAGAATATTAGAGTCAGTATTTGTGTATGTGTGAATTGAACTGTGATGTGAGTCAGCTCTGAGCTATTGAGCTTTTGGCATGTATCCTTTGTTTCCAACTGGGACGGAGTGTTCCTCACATTTACTCTGCTCTCCACCACCTTCGTCTCCTGGCTAAAACCCTGTTTCATCATCACTGACATTAGTTCCCTTACTAAAAGACTGCAGGTAGAGGCCAGAAGGATTTTTGAATAAGTGGTTTACCAGAACAAAACTATTTTCTACCTGATTTGATGGTCAAAAACTCAGTAATCTAACTCTGGTCCAATCCGTGTCTTCTACAAAGTGCTACTAGGTGCTACTGATAACACTCTTAGCATAGATTATGTTACTGAAAGAAGAATCGCTGAATTTACTTTGCATTTTCAATTATCAGCATTGTGTTAAAATTCAATCAAATGAAAACAGAGGAAATATTTCCAATGAGATTTCTGTGGTTTATTCAGACTTAGAGGGAGTGAAGAGAACCACATTTCAGCAGAAAGGCTGAATGCAGAAGATTGCTCAGTTATGTTCTTTAATTGAAATCTCAGATTATTTTATCTAATAGTGATTATTTTATAATTCAAGTCACACTAATCAATATTAGATGTTAAAGACTGCCAAATGTCAACTTTTTATTTTGGTTTATTTTTAGATATTTCAGTAAGATTCTGTCCAAAAAAAAGGCATGAAGTTGAATCTGTTCATCATATTAATGAATGGCACAAGCTAGTATTCCAGCAGCCCGAATTCAGAGCAAATGACACCGACACAAGAGAAATGCTCAGTGGCCTGGTGTGTAGGCAACAGTGTAGGCTGATGATACATTCCACAAAGAGGTATAAATCAACCTAAAGTGAGCGTAGGAACAAAGTGAGTGTTCATTGGGTTTAGTCATTCAGTCATACCAAAGCTTAAGTTTTTAAAAAAAATTCGAAGATTATCCACATTTTATTTTTAATATATTAAGAGCATTTGCTAAAAAAAGAGAAAAAGAACAAAAAACAGCAAAATTTCTTCTCACAGTAAGGAAGAGCGGTTCTAACCATCTGAATACAATCCTTTCATATCCCCTACGCATGAGCTGGTTGGAGAGTTTACAGATGAGTAGCTTTCCATCCTGCACATCTCATCTGAGCTGCAGCATTCTGACCGGAGCTGCACTCCACAGGGTCTTCTGTGCATTACTAAAGTGTTCATACACCCCCAAACCCAAACACTTTCCCACTGAGATCAAAGCAGAGACATATTCTTTGTTATGTTTAGCACTAGAATCCATTTTCAAATCTCTGACCATAGGGAGTGAATCATTTATTATTACTCAACACACTGACACAGCCCCCAGATTTGAGTATACGAGAGCAAGCCTTTAGGTTCCTGAGTGTAATCTTACTCTTAGTCAAAGAATGTGCCCTCTGTCTGGGTTTAAAGCTTCATGCACACTGGATCCAGGCTGTTGGGACCACTCAGCCATCATGCACATTACTGCCAAGCTAAAACACCAGGCATGGCATAATAGACAGTGTTATGTGCCGTGAACTGACTGACAATGTCGGATGAGTGACTGAGCGTCAACTTACCGCTTGTTAAGCACCATGTTTCCCAGCTTGAGGTCTCTGTGCACAATGTTTTTCTGCAGGCAGGAAAGTGGGAAGGAAAAAAAAAAAGAAGTATAGTCACATTGTGTTCAATGAATCACTGCCATAACAAAAATCAGTTTCTGGGAGTGGCACGCGAGCCTTGGAAGTGAGTAATCAGAAAAATGTGCAACTAACAAACAACAACAAAAAGCGCAGTAGTATGAAAGTTGTCTCCATTGATAAAAAAACAGAAAAAGAAAGTGAGCAGAGTTTGCTGCACAGCCTTACTTTGCAATGGGGCGATAATACAAACCTTATGGAGGGCCTCCACTACACGCACAACGTCATAGAAAATGACGATAGCTTCACGTTCGCTCAGTCGCTTCTCCTTTATGACATAATGCTGGAGGTTTATCAAATCTGCTGTCTTGTCACTGAAATCGTGGGCACACAGGCAATCCAATACCAGGCAGATCCGCTTCTTCATCTTACGGATTTTGTTGGCCTCCATGTCCTCCACTATTTCGTAGGCGCGATCCTGTGGGTGTGGGAACAAAGCATTGAAAGAGTTCACTTCTTTATCTGACAAAACAGTTGGAATTTGAGATCCATTTTTGCCTGTATTAAATCAATATAACCAAATGGAAATTCTTAAGAACCAAAATAAAAGGATCAAAGTATCAACAGTAACAGTGGGGGAATAAAATATAGCCAGATAAACAAAAACCTGCTGCATAGGGACTCATCTAACATAATATAACAGCAACTTTGCACATAATTCAAACAATTAATCATTGACTTTGGCAGGAAGGTTAGAAAAAGATACTTTCAATCCTGCTCTTGTATTGTCTTTTATTATGGTTATTTTGGAACAGGTCAAAATGTTACAAAAACTGAATATCTGAAAGACTCAGGCACAAAATTCTGATAAGCGAATCTCAAGGCAGACCATCATTCAGCAGCTGACCGCAGCCGCTGTGAATTAGACTTCTGCATTCAGTGGATCGAATGTGGTTGAAAAGATAAGAAAGGTCATTTCTATTCTTAAAACACAAGCGTTATAGACTCACTCACTTGTTTCCTATTGATTCTGTATCAGGTTGCCAGTTTTTTTTTTTTAGATGCAGTCAGCATCTCTGAAAGACCAAAGCATGAACGGGTTCACAGACAGTCAAGATGAACTATATTAATCTAATCAATACTGCAGCTCTAAGTGAATCACCATACATGGCTCAATGCTGCTATTCTAAAGTGAGTATTCTGAGTGAGTGAAACACGATGTCAATGGGAGACAGAGAGGAGACAAAGCTGATGGAACTAAATTAAAGGAGAAGGCAGCTGGAATGGGGGTGAAGAAGCAGGGAAGAGAACCGATTTAGATAAATATAGCTTTTAATAGCATTCCCACTTCTCAACTGGAGCAACCCTGATAAAGAAGGTACGACAGCTGCTTTGACTAATGACAAACTTGCTTCTGCAAATGCTGAACTGATAACAGCAAACTGTTACTGTAGCTAAAATGATGTAGCTAAAATAAAAAGATGTGTAGATCGGAATCTACCTGAAAGAGACCATGATGGTGGACTACCCCATCCTGGTTGTGCAGTAGAGAAAGGAGAGAGTATTCTGTATGCAACAGCATCTTCCCCTGCCTCTCCTCCTGAGTCTCCCCAGCTGAGTCCACTCGTTCCTCCAGCGTCAGGATCTGACAACAGAGCAAACACTAAGCACAAGGTCTAAATGCATCTAAACATGAAATAACAGTCCAGAGATCGGAGAGGTTAAACACTGACATTTCCCGTGCAATATTTGCTTTAGAGGCCCCTTGATTGCTTAAGACCTACTGGATAATCCCAGTAAACACCATGCCTGCCTCACATTCGCTTGTTTTTGCCAGACTTGAACTGAGGGCCATAAACATGTCCACCATAAAAAGGTCAGAAGTTCAGATGGATACAGAGAAAGCTTAAAACCATCATGTTGAACACAGTTCTTTCTAAAATCTGCAATGATAGGAGATCATAAAAAAAAAATAAATACATAAGTAGCAGGTTTAAAAGACTCACTTTGAGCTGATAGAAGTCATCTGTGCCATCTTTTCTGGCCAAACACTGAACTATGCTCTGTACTGGTGAGTTGCCCAGGCGAGGTCCTGCAAGGACGAGAAAAGGAACAGCTGCATGACCAAAAGGCAGCCTGAAACGTTGCCATGTTTACTCTCATCAAAACTCATTAAAGGCTGTGTGTACATTTATCCATTCACACCCAAAGTGCAACGTTGTTTTTAGCAAGGTATTTGGGAAACAGTGAGGGAGCTGTAGTGCAGAAAAAATATTCTAGAGTATAGAAAAGAATTATATAATCCTGGAGGAAGGACTGAAGAAAAATGCCCAGGCATAGTCTCCAGCCTTGCTGGCCAATGTCATGAGGATCAGCAAAATTCTTCAAATTCTTGTCTCAGGCGTGTGTAAGTCCACAGCGTAGTCACATAGGAACCCCATGTTTAGCCCAATTTTCTTCAGGTTATGCATAATAGCATTATGCACTGCATATATTTATCAACGGCTACACTTTCCTTGAACGAGATTCTGTAATATATTTTAAACAGCAGTAGAGCTCCATACCAAGGATGAAGGGGCCAGCTCTCTTGGCATTACTGCCAGATATCCCAGGACACTGCAGCTTGCTGGCCCTGCCTGATGTCTCTCCAGCCCCCCTCTCTGATGAGCGCCGTTTGGACATACTGGAGCTCTGCAGGGAACAAATCTGATTAGTTCATGGGATAAAGATAGCCAAGTAAAAGGGAAAGTACACAGATGTGACAAAGAGCACGGCAACAAATAACTGAACTATTCTGAGGGTAGAAGGGAATAAATTGATTAAACTATTAGAATAAACATAGAGCTTCAACAAAACTTAAAAGCAATAAATGAAAGGATAACAGTATGAACCTAGGTTAAAAGAGCTAAAGTTCAGGACAGCTCCACCCAGGCCATTTAAACTTCTCTCCCCCCCACATTTACACACCTCGGTGTGAATGTGAGGGCATTACAGCTCAATTTAGAATAACGGCTGCTGGCGTCAAGGCCAGCACCTCAGATCCAATCTCCACACTAGGCACTGTGGTTGCGACACATTCTGTAAAATGGAAGACACTTGCATGCAAACGAAGAGCTTTAAGACAAGATTTTTAAACGGGAGTATTTTCATTCGACTCACTAATCCTGAGCTTTTTTTTTCCTGTAGCAGTTGACATGGGTTAAGGAAAATCCCCATGCTCTTTAATCTGCATGTTTTATCTCTGGATCTGTGCAAAGAGCTTATCTTGCATTTAAAAATGAATGCGTGTTTTAACACGACCAAAGAGTTAAAAAACTGAGCCATTGCTCAATGTTACGGAGGCTAGATGCCTGCAGAACCAGTGACAGTGACATGTCGCTTTTTTTATGAACCGATTCAACAGACACTGGATCTCATCCACCTCCCAGAAATCAGAGAGCGAGAGGTATGCTGTGTTTACTGATAGCCAGGGCCAGTGTGATGAAATGCCATCTGCTTCCCGTAATAGGGAAGTAGAGCCCTGAAAAGAGAGGAATGATTCATCCTGCTGCTATACCAAGTGTTCATTGAACAGAAACCTTCAGATAATAATCTTTACTTCCCATAATGTCAAAAGTCTGTACCATGCATTCTAAGTGGCAACAGTAGGCGACAAGTCGCATAATATCACACGAAGATTATTAAAGGATGAAAAAAAACAAAAGTAAGCTTTCTAAAATAGAAAAATGTCTTTCATCAATCACACCACATGTCACAATTTAAGTGTTACAGGGGGATAAAAACATGGAAGCAAAATTTTTGAAACTGTATTGTCCAACTGCGGAATCCCAGAGTTTTGTTTTTATTCAATTCAGACAAGTTTCTTTTGCAGAGGAGGTAGGACAGTTGGCAGTTCAGTAAGGGCTTGTATGAATTCTCACTTCCATGAGGCTTTTTGTGATCCCAGACAGCAGACAGTGTCATCATCATGTCTCTCTCCCATCTGTCTCCGTTTCTGCTAGTCATCACCCACTGAGTCTGATGAGTTGAGGTTTTCTGTCAGTGTTTATGGCGCAAGTCAGAGTGACACCGAGTCACGCTGGGAATGGTAGGATAACATTTTACTCCAGAGGACACAAAGCTATATCAGGTTGACCAGGTGATCATAAATAAACTTGGTGGACAAATCAGAAGGCTACCCTCTGTTCAAGGATTATAAGAAAGAATAACAACAGCTTTTCATTTGAGGCAAGAATGAGATGTATGCTTTGATACATAAATTTAAATAATGAATGAAATTGCATTTTTTTCTCTAATGTGTTAAATTTTGTTAAATATTTTGACTTAAATATTTTTCTTTTCATTTTAATGAATTAAATTAATAAGGTACAACACATATGACTTAATACTTAAACAGAGATTATAGTAAAAACCGATTCACCTCTGCACATGTCTGTTTATTTCATGCTATAGCCCTTATATATGCATGTCAGTTAACAAACTGAGTTTAAAACACTCAGCTATTTGACATTAATGCAGGACACAAAGAACAGATGCTCTTAACTGTCCAGCTAAGAACCTGCTACAGAGCTGTGGAGCCAAGCCCACACATCTTAAAAAGCAAAAGGTCGATGCAACAAACTCCAGCCCGCTGACCTGAATGACATCAGTGTGATGACTGCATACACAGATATCCTTTTCCAGCACTGCTCCAACTCTCAGCACACAGCCAGTGGTCTGGCAAACAGGACTAGCTGTGACTGTACCAGAGGGAGGACGAGAACAGATACAGCCTCTGAATCATATCACAGGAGAGACGCGCTGCCAATGCCCACAAGAAATGTGGGCTTCTTTAAATAGTGTGAGAACAAAACAACCAAGTAGGTGTCTCACGACTCACGTACAGATACTCAATGGCCCATGTCTGGGCACTGCAAGAGCAAGCTGCAAAACCATATATCCCTCGAATGCACACCAGCATGCTATAAATCAGTACATAGTCAACAAAAAACACACGAGGCTTTTGATGAACATTGGACGTCAGCTATAAACCCATTCATCGCTGCAATAACAATGTCCTTGACCACACAGCCACGCAAAGGTCATGCCATAACAATCACCTGACAAGAACGATTGAAAATGCAAAAAAGGAAAAACGAAATAAATAAAAAATATGCGTCGATGCACTGGTACCATTTTGGGTTCATAAGGTCTGGACACTCTGTTCTGGCAGCGTGCTGTTTAAACGGAACGTGTTGTGGAGTAAAGCGCTGACGTTAAAGCCTCGCAAGTTGGACGTAAGAAGATCACAACTTGAACAGCAAAGTATTGGCGACCCATTTAAGGCCGATTTAAGATCATAAACATACGCTGTCCTGTTTGTGTCAAATATTACTGAAATTATCCTTAGTGCATTTAAGAACTTTGGTGAAGCCAAGTTAAGTTTCTCGACTAAATAGGTTACAACAGCTCGGGGCTCGTGAGCCACACAAAGGGACAGACAGCACAACAATAAGTGGGGTGCAGACCCAACAGCCGTTGTTAGCATGAGTAGGTTTGATTCAATATGCACCAGGGGGTTTAAATGAGGCTGTTGAACGAGCAATATTTCCGCAAACGCGGAGCTAAAGTCTGCCGAGCAGCTGGGAGTCCATTTAAACAAAGTACAGTCAGCACGGCAGCTGGTTATCGGTGAGAGAAGAAGCTAAATAGCAACGGAGTCACAGCCTCGCTTACCTCAAAACCACCGGCTAAGAACTGCGTTGTCCCCTTAAAATATCGACATTTCTCAGGCGAAAGCTGTGGTTGGAGTACGGAGCTCCTATTTCAGACGGGAGAAGCTTTGGAGGTTTTAGTTTCGCGTTGTTTAGCTTCTATTACTGAAATGAGCAATTAAGGAAAAGCCTCCGCTTCTCGCTGATCGCATTTTTCCACAGAGACAGCACCACCTGACAACGGAAATGACGCACAAGGACATTTGATTGACAGCCAAGTCCAACCAATGATAGTAGTTGTTTCTCTGTGAATGACCGTGCCCGATGATGAAATTCTCTGCATAATAAAAAAAAGTTGGTAAATGAAACCATGACATCATGGGACTTCTCAATAAACCCAGCCGGACGTTTCTTTAAAATTAAACCTAACATAGACATTGTTTTTCTTCTGTAGAACCGCATTTCTTGGTCACTTTTTTTTTTTACTAGTATTTCGTTTTACTTGATTTGGATCTTTTTTTTCCTGAATTTTGCTGTGCTACCTTTTTTTACCCACAATACTCTATAAAAGTGCTTACTTGTATTCTTTCAGTCCGCTAATGGCTCAGCTTCACGTCGAAACACCACTGATCGTAAGAAAAGTTGACAATAAAACACGAAAGTACTGTATTATTTTGAAATATTTAATTGAATTGTTTTTAAATTTTTATTATATGCAAATGCAACATGTGAAGTGCAACAATTACCTTGCGTCCTTTATATAAAACTACAGTAGAATATATATTGAAGTCGATCTTGTTTGAACTCCTAGTTAAAATTTTTCAACTTAAATTACTAAAATAAAATACAAAGCCACACAGAATTTCACAGATTACTAAAAACAAAGATTAACATTTAAAGGAAGTTTGTTCTGTCTTTATGTTCCAATAAACACATCATTCTATTTAAGCCAGTGACAGTGAGGGAATCTCTTACCAGCATCTTTGCAAGGTCTTTTAAGTGTTTTAATTTTAAATGACACCTCCGAGTTTCCTCCATTTAACTATCCAGCAGGTCTATCAAAAATCCACTTTGAAGAAGATAACTCTCTCTGATTTGAAGAGATGTGTAAAGTTGTGGGTTGACCACTCCGGTGAAACCCTTTCAATCTTAAAGGGTGCATTTCTAAAGAAATCTTTTAAATACTGCTGCATAAAAGACTGAAGATATGTGATTTTAAGGCGACTTCAACAGTAAAATATCTTTGCTTGAGATAACTTTTTGAGTCAGTGAAACTGTATTACAATGTTTAGTCACTTCTTATTGACATATTTTTCCAATCCTGAAAATGTCAGCTCAGTGTCATTCATAGGTGTTGAAAATAGTCTTCCAATGCAAAATTTTACCAAGTACTCAAAATAGTCAGCTTGTGGCTCCTTTCCTCTGCAAGCATGCATTCTGGGTGTCTGACATTTTGCAGAGCCCACTTTGTCTCTGAATTTAGACTGACTGATTAATCTAATATTCCACCCACATGTAGCAGTTTCCAACCGGTGGGCAGATGTGACAGACAAGGAGAGAGCAAGTTAAATGGCAGCGCCATATTTGAGTTGCACCAGTCTTCCTGCCTTGACTCAGCAGAGCATCCACTCCCGACCACAAGCAAGATGTCAGACTGTGGCTTTACAGTGTCCTGCCCACACCCTTTGAAGAGTAAACTGAATCAGAAGTAAAATCCACACTCTTGGGAGAGAAACCTCTCATACGTTAATAGAATATTAAATTGCACTCATATCTTAAGATGGCTTTCCTTAAAAGTACATGCAAACCAATTGTAAACAGAGTTGGACTGTCTAAGCCTTGTGGAACAACTTACTAAAGCTGGGGTTTTTATTTGTTTTGTAGGTAGGCCGTACCTTGAGGGCCCTGAGTTTTTCTCGTCTCTTACTTTAGGATATCATTGGGAAAACCTCACCAGCAACCTCCTCCCCTCCCCTAGATCAATTCAGAGAAATGTCTCAGCATGTTCGCTGCCCTGGAATGCACTCTGTTCATGTGTGTAAGGGTGGCTGGCTGGGGGAGTTCAGACAGTCTCACTTTGACTTGTCTGCAGGCGGACCAAACACACACCCACAAACACACACAACCATCTCGGTTAGGTAACATATTTTACAATGGCAATTCTTAGAATATGGATTTAGGTAGCTCTTTAATTAAATTACAGTTACTTTTAATGATATGGTTTTATTTATTAAACACCAAACCAGTGTGCAGATGTACAATAATTCAAACACATTTTCTGCATTGCAAGGAAATTCACACCACGAAGTGGAAAAATACCACTTTAAAGCATAGTGTGGAAAAGTGTTAAATAAAGTAAAACTGGGTTAAACAGAGTAATTCATCACATGCAGCTCTGGCCTACTAAAGCGTACAGAGTGGCAGACTGTAGAAGACTGGTAATCACAAATAAAGCCAAAGCTTTATGAAGTTCAGACAGCACCCTCTGCTGTTCCATTTCAATTCATACAGGCTCCTTCAGGGTTATTTCATGTCAATTCAATAATTTTTACTACAAAGCAGTAAGTCTATTTCAATAGTTTCATTCAAAAAGGGAAACTCTTGTTATTTAGATACATTATACACACTGATGCATTTGAAATGCTTATTTTTGATTTTGATGATTATGGCTCAGATTTTATGAAAACCTGTAACTATTTTTATAAAAATATGAACAATTCACAAACTTTTCTAACACGGAGCAGTTATCCTACTGCAGAAGCATGTCCATGTGTTGTACAGTATATGCTGTTAGTAACAGGGTACAGTAGGGCCCCCTTTGGCATTATTTACTGCATCAGGCAGTGGGGCACGCAAGCTATCAGCCCGTGGCACTGCAGTGGTGTCATGAAAAAGCCAAGGTTGTTTAGATAGTGACCTAAAGTTCCTCTTCTCTGTTGGTTTATAGGTTGCTATGTGATAAAGCACTGATGGTACAGCAAAGTTTTAGCTGAGGGAAGCCAGGAGTGTGGTAAAATGTACTGTATAAGTAAATGGCTTCAACACGCACTCATGAAGTCCTTATCCTCTATAGGCTCCAGTTATTCCCATTGCTTGTGCTCCTTTTTTATCTATCACACCTAATACTTTCAGCCAAGTTTACATTAATGTTGTTTACATGCTGCATTCTCAGGATTTTCAACCTTTAGCTTACAAAGTGCACTCATTTCTAATAATACAAATATTTTACTAGTAATGTGTGATATTCTTATTTTTGAGGAACTACATTTTAGATTTTAATTGATCATTACAATGTCCAAAAATAAATCCATGTGATATGTAACTCGGTGTTTAATAAGTTGTGTAATGTAGGAGTTACAATTATATATTGAAATAAATGAACTTTTCATTTATTAAGATATAGCTGCACTACATGTATCTAAGGTCTGAATAGTTAGGGTGGCATTTTCTTCATTAAATCATAAAAACAAACAAACAAAAAAAAAAAAACAAAACTGCACCAATAATAACTTATGACATGCAACAAAATTTTCAGGACACAGAAAAGCTTAATTTAATAAATAATCTTCCATAAAAATATGTACATATTACATTGTTTCTCATATGTCCTTCCTGTATATTGAAAAGAAATCCACAAAAAGCACATTGTTGAGCTGAATCTAAACACAACTTTACATCACACTGTTGTGGAACAGGTTTTGAAACATTTAGCTCCTTTAAAATACTTTACTGGAGTAGCAACTGTGTATAAACATTCATTACTATAATAAATATTTTAAGGAGCTCAAACCGAACTGTAAAAGGACACACATGATCCCTCTGACTTTAGAAATACGTCATTTTAATTAGTAGAACAAAGGAAGAAAACATCTCATTCTGTCTTTAAAGATTCAGAGCTGATAAGAAGTTTACATAGTTACCATGGAAATTATTGTGATTATTGTTCGAACTTTTATCAGTTTACTGAAATTGCTCCTTTTTAGGTGTACTGATTATACAACTTGCATCACCTGTAGATTTTCTTGATTTTAAAGGGGGTCAAATTTCATTACAAATGTGGAATAAAATATATACAACTACTTTACCACTATTCCTAACAGAAAAGACATGTTATTTAATTCTAGAATGTTTCTAAAGGGTTGAGGTTGTTGGCCTTCGAGAATGTCAGAGGTGGGTAGAGTATCCAAGAATGGTACTTAACTGTATGTAGTTATAACATAATTAAAAAAACATACCTGTGCAATAAATCCTTGTTAAAACAAATATCACTGAAGTCGTATGTGATTTAATGGGTCTGCTATTGAAAAAGGGATTATATGAATCTACATAAAGAGTAAAATTATAACACTTAATCCCATGTTGAGTGTTTGCCCTAAAACCTAGACCAGTACTAGTTATAGAAAAAAGAAGAAGTAATGTATTTTAAACTATAAGCTTCAAAAACAGCCATAAAGTGCTAGAATTATATCTGTTGCTGATGTTTCCACTTAGAGTACATAAATATGAAATAAAAGGAATATGTCCAATATTTAGACTGGTTGAAAAAACAAATGATATGAAAACACGCACGTTTAATCTACTCATACATACGAACCTATAGCTTCTCCTTTAAGAACATGAAATTCTCCTAAGTTTACAGAAAACTCACAACAACTTAGTGCAGCTTTCCTCACAGCACTCTCTTTGCTGTTCATTGCAAAAACACATCCGCTTATGACCAGCGGCGGACCTTTGCTCACATAGGCATCTTACAATCTCTACA
This sequence comes from Jordanella pulchra, assembly GCA_034780135.1. NCBI lineage: Eukaryota > Metazoa > Chordata > Actinopteri > Cyprinodontiformes > Cyprinodontidae > Jordanella > Jordanella pulchra. The sequence goes on from JAUZNJ010013258.1 coordinate 40,948, forward strand.
AGAACTTCTTGTGGGTGAATGTGAGCTTGATGGTGGCTATTTGCAGGTTAAAACCACAGTGCAGGCTGATTTTCAGAAGTTTAGACCCAACTTTGGGGATTTCAGGCTCTGTGATTGCATCACAAACCATCCATCATGGCCAAAAGGTCGTCCCCTTTGCTGCTGCCACTTGTAGACTGATCTCCAGACTCTGCAAACTCTCCCATGATCTTGGCCAGTTCTGCATTGGACTGCTGATCCTGAAACATACAGCAATCTGACAGTCATTATCTAGGGGTGCCAATCAACAGGGAATGTTAAAGTTAAACAGAGAAAGTTTCACATCCCTGATTGATTTTATTCCAATCAAGCATTTTGCTTATTAGGTGAGAAAAAAAAGCATACAGCATGTGGCAAAAAACATTCACATCCCTACAAGGTTTTCAGATGGGTCGCATTAAAACCACAAATTTTAGAGCATTTTAATTATCACGCAATATGACAGTAAAAAAAAAAAGGAAATGAATCGTTCTATTAAAAAAAGCACACAATGTGAATTTTTTTGGCAACACAAATCTGAAAGTTTTTGTTCAACCTTTCAGAACCATAACATCACTGTAAACCCCCCTATTGCTGCAACAAGAGCTGCAAATATTCTGAAATATGTGTCTCCACCACGGTTATGGTGCAACGTTTGTCCATGACTACCATGTATTTAACGCTATTTTTGTCCCTGCTGATAAAAAGACCTCTCTGATGTGTTTCTTGGTTTCCATGATATCATTTGTTCTCTAATGTTCTTTAACAAACCGCTGAGGCCTTTACAGAACATCTGTAATTGTACAGAGATACACACAGATATACTCTAAACTGTCTTTGACCGTTCAGGACAAATGGTGGCTCTTGATTTTATTTGGGTATGTCAGGATAAAGAGAGGTGACCATATGTGTATGGCTCTATGATATGAGTTGTTTCCTCCGATTGCCTGATTTGTTTGAAACACAAGATCTAGAAAATCAGATTAAACTAAATACAAAACCTTTAAAGTTTAAGACATAAAGATAAACATAAAATTAACAGTTAAAACACAACAATTAATAACCCTCTAAAATCACCAGGAAAAATCTGAAAAAAAAAAAGACTACTTTGTGTGAAAAACTACTGGAATTCATATTATTGTTAAAATAAAATGTTTTGTTACATATCTAATTTGTGTGGACAGAGGAGTTATTTACCTTTGTTGCCTGGATGTTTATGACTCCGTATGAAAGCTCATCGGGTCTTGTTATTAATGCTTCTCTGTCAGAAAGATGAGATGTAACATTAGAAAATACAACGAGCTGAAATTTGTAGAACGCTAATTAGAATACTCACTCTTCTTCTTCATCTGTGGCAAAGAGATTTACCCGGAACCCAGTGTCTGTGCTTCCTGGTTTCTGAACTTCCAGCCCTCCCATTAACCTGGCCAACAGATTCAGCTCCTCTTTGGCCAGAGGGTTTGGGGCAGCATTAACCTTTAAACAAGCAATTGGTTTCACATTTCAATATATATTATCTTTAATGTGCTACTTATAGATTCCTTCTTCATATGCTAATAAAGTGTAGTGTAAAAAAATATATAAGTTATGTACTGTGGAAACTGAACAGAGACAACATTTGCCACAGTGTTTAAAACCTGTTTGAATATTTAAGTTTTTTCTTACCTTTGTGTGCTGAGCAGAACTTTTAGATGTGCCAGACATATGCGTTTCAACAGGGCGACTTACACTGTACCTGAGTAAAAACAAGAAGACGACAATATGAGCACATTGAGATTATGCAAGTGTGTAACAGAGAATTCAAACATGTGAAAAGCAAATCTATGCATATAAATAACTATGCCATACAAAAATTTATCAGAATCATTCTCTACCAATTTTCCTTGATGTGCTTTATTTTATTATTACTCAGATACATACATTTTCTCCTGAATGTAACAAATAGACCTCTATCTTTTCCTTAGAATATGCAGCACAGTTTGTTCTCATTTATGTGTTATAGGTGGATTAATGAGTTGCTATTAGTTACATTTAAAATTGGCCAGCCATACTTAAAAGAAAACTAGAAATTAGTTTCATTTTGAGAAAGCCTGGTTGGCACAATTTTATAGTTTAAGATATTATTTTTGCCTGAAAGACAAGCTTTTTTCTTATGATTTTCATCATTAGCCTACATACTTTTGGAAAATAAAGCTTCTTACATGTTTGTCCCAAGCTTTGTAACTCTGTCTCCAAAAATCTCAAAAGAACCTTCCCGAAGTGCAGAGCTGTAGTTCCCTCCATTATTAAACTGCAGTCTGGTCAACTCCTCACCAGCACAGGTAAAAATCCTGGAAATTAGACAGAAAACATGCAACATCAATAGGAAAGATTTTAGAATGCTGAGTTTTTTTACTCAGTAGTTTTCCTTCAAAGTATACATACATATACACATATATACAGGGGTTGGACAATGAAACTGAAACACCTGGTTTTAGACCACAATAACGTATTAGTATGGTGTAGGGCCTCCTTTTGCAGCCAATACAGCGTCAATTC
>JAUZNJ010013259.1:5808-17704 GCA_034780135.1 Jordanella pulchra
TGCCCCCCCCCCCCCCCCCCGAGATTTACAGATCACCCATCGGTGGTGGTAAAGATATTTTTCTCTAGGTTAACTGTGGTAGAAAAAAAAAAAAATCAGCACATGCATTAGGAAAACATACTTAAGTTTCATATTTAATCATACACACAAATATCAGTGCGCTAAAACTGGTACTGGTTCTTTAGCAATATCAGACAGAGTGGTTTTAATACTCTGATGTCAGTTTGATACACTTCTATGTCAAACACTTGCACAGCTTGCAGGTTCTATCCTTCATGTAAGAGCAGAGGGAGAGAGAAAAGGCCAGGGAGTGAAAGACCTGCTTTAGGAGGGTTTCCAGGTGCATATTTGTGGTCAGTCCCTTTTTTTCTTTAAATGTTTTAAAAGCTCATAGCCTTTTAAGGGCTTAGAAAAATGCTGCTCAAGACTCTTTTAAAAAACGTTGCTGTTTTTTAATCCTCCAAACTAAAGAATTTTTCTCTAAAGCCTCCCAAAAATGTACCCTGTGTCTGGTGCACAAGTTCTTGGAAAAGAAAGCAATCTTTTTTTCATTTACAGCTGATGCAATTTATTTCCTGTCTGACATGTAAAAAAATGAGAGGAAGTGCTCTCAGTGGGAACATTTCAAGAACCTACACCTAGTTTGGGACACAGCTAAACCCAGTAGTGCTGATAATTTTTTATTCTTGTGTTGTTTCACTTTCATTGAAAACATGTTTTCATTATTTTTTCTAACAATGAAGTAAAAAGAAAGAAACCCCCATGATGATTCCACCTTCTGGTGGAATCATCATGGGGGCTTAACTGTGTTAAAGGCAATGGAAACGAAAAAAAGATAATCTCCATTATTCCTATTACCCTGCAACAGTGACATTATTGTTTTTAAAGTTAACAATGTCCTCACTTTGACAAAAGATGTCACATTTACAAGCTTCCATGTTGGTCAAATGACCACCCAGATGTCCACTTTTTCAGATGCTTCGTGTTGTTTCAAATTGTAATAACACTTGAAATCTAATATAACATCTGATGTGTAACGTGTTTATTTAAGCAAAAACAAAGCAAAACATCTAGTTAAGATTCTGGCTAAAGTCGGAAGTCAGCGAAATGAGTGACATACATAAAGTGCACTCGGTGCAGAAGAAATGATTAATCTTAATTAAGAAAGGTAACAAGGTGGTTCACAGTTTCCAAATAAAGACTGGAATGAAGGTTAATGCCACACAGACATGCCCTGTGGTGTGAAGAAACAAAAACCTTATACATTTGCCTATAAGGATCATCACAGTCAATGAGTTGAAGTGGCCATCAAAACATTTGGTGAGAAGGATAACAAAACATGTCTGAGTCAGATTTATAGGGTAAGACAATCATACCTTTTGACCTTGACAAAATACAGTGTGAAACAAAAGCCACAACACTTCATATATCAAATTTTCTTAATAGATATGTAGAAGCAAATCTTTAAGAGTTTTGAATGCCATTCTTTTTTCCTCGGAAGAGTTTTCTTCCCTGCAGCATTCTGGGTTGGCAGCATTCACAAATTCCCAACAGATTACATCAGCTCACCATGTTCTTTGGAAATGACTTCAATACTTTGCAGCTTTTATTTCTAATGAATGTTTAGTTTTTGTTTGTTTTGTTTTTTTGTTCCTTGGCTCTCTGGGTCGGTTTTAGACTTGATTGTGTGTTTTGGCTCCTATAGTGCAACAGTAAGCCCATGTTCTCATGTATTCTTGTTTTCCTGTTGCTAATATAGAAAAGGCTCTGGAAGTGGTTAGCTGGAGTAACTTACAGTATCATTATGTAATTAGAGCCAATTTGAACAAACCGTCTTCGAACTGTTTAGTCTGAAGTTGTCATATTTCTGATCACTCTCTGCATCAAATGTCCTCATATGTAGTTTTTCATACATGGTGGTATTTTGACAGATAATGTACATCCTAAAACGTTTTGCACCACAACTACAAAAGACAATAAACCTTTTGTTTTATAAAAAAAAAATAACCACATCTGTTTTACCATTTTTGATAATAAACAATAATATTTATGTAGGTGTTCAACAGCTCACCAGAAAGCTTTTAGTACTGAGGTGATGAAGTCAAAGGTTTGGACAGCTGGACCTTAGGATAGAGGGGAGGATGTGGTAAAACGTTTGGAACCTAAATAACAGAAATGAGTTTTGGTGAGATTAATCTCTCCTCATCTCTTTAATTCCTGGAGGTATTTCATCATTTTGTTCTCTGATCTCAGCCCCCAAGGCATAAATGTTCACAAGCTTCATTTGTTGGTTTTAACTCAAGCAGAAAAAGCAGAAACCAGAGAGAATATTTTAAGTCTGTTTGAAAACTTCAAACAGAAATGTATAAGTTTTCACAAATTTGAACCCTCTTTGTTCTTCTAAAAGGCAACTTGAATCCCTCTTTTATTGTAAGAGAAAAACATTGGGAGGTTTCAGTTACCTTTGAGCTTTGTAAGGTAACACTTTCCAACTGAAAGCTTTTGTTTTCATGTTGTGCACACAGATTTGTGAGGATTGGCAAAGAGACGTTGGATTATCTTTTTTATCCACAAGGGTATTAAAGTAAATGTTTCCATGACTGTGGGAAGGGATGGAATTGATGTTCTCAACAAAAGACAATATGTTACAGTTCCTGCATCCAATGATTGCTTTTACCTCATTGTGATTTCTACCATTGCACACCGCTGTTTAGCTGCTAGCTCTACAGGTTCTTTTAAGGATGAAGGAGAATAAAATTAAGAGGATAAATGTTGGAAGGGAAACTTAAGCCAAGGTGGAAGGGCATCAGGAGTCCTCATAAGTCATATGCAAATAGTGCACAGAGTAAGGAAGAAGCGAGAAAGAGAAAGCAATATGCTTCCTTGCACCACTTTGTTTAGCATTAGCAACTTTTGACAGGATGCTTAGTCACAGTCCACCATTATTTCTTCATATGAATTCTGTGTTGCACCTGCTTATGTGTACACCTTCAAAGCTTTTAGGTTTTATAAGGGAGACCTTCAGTCATGCACTACATTTGGGTATGTCTGTTTTTTTCTAGAAGGCTGTAGTCCCAATTAGACGAGTGTCACTCGTGTGCTTTTGATTCACATAATGATGTCCGTAAAGCACAGACCGCAAGCTTACAACACCACACAACATGTCGATGTTGACTGTTTCTATAATTTTCATCATCCAAGAGCGACAGCAGTTTCTTTTCAAGAGTTTTTCACAATCTATTGATCGTAGAGATATTATTGGATGTTGCTAGAGGTTTTCATTTGAGAACTTTTGGTTATAGAAACTGTTGCTTATCCACCACGTTTTTCCAGACAAGAGTCGTCTGCAGTTACAAATTTCTCACGGTGTGCTGTGCAGAAATTCAGGTCATGCAGACATTGCACAGGTTGTGGTTGCTAAAATGACATAATTTGGTCATGGGGACCTCATGGACTTGTCACACATAAACTAGGCTTGAGACCCTATAAGAGAAACATTTCTCCCCAATACCTGCTTTCTAAAAACAGCTTCCACCAATAATCTGAATTAACAATGACTAAAGAGATTATGCTGAAGGTCAGCCAACAAATCTGCAAGCATTTTTTATTCTCCATTTTAATTGAAATTTTAAAAAATAGATTTATAATACTATGATACCATGAAGCTGTAATACTTTTGCTTAAGTTTATCATACCGTCAGAATTTCATACCGGGCCCTTGCTTGCTAGCAGGTTTAATTACTATTATAGTAAAGGGGCTGAATAAATGGTGATGGGGCATTTATAGTGAAAATTAAAAAAAAAAAATCTGAATAAAGAGAAATGCTATGATTATTAGAAATATTAAGATAAAGAATGTCTGTGTCTTTAAACGGAGTCAGAAATTAATACGAGTTACTTTTTTTTTTATAGCTCTGACAGGATTATAAACTTCTCTTATCCCTGGTTGTATTGAGGCAATACTGGCACATGGAGGCCACACACTACTAAGGCTTATTTTTTATCCGTCTTGAGGAATTTCTACTGAAGCTGGATCAGCCTGTAATGAGATTTTAGACTTTCATTTTTCAAAATCCAGCCATCCATTAGATCATTTAATTAATATTTATTTTTTATGTTCTCAATGCATTGCAATAATACAATACAGTTGATATTGGTAACAAAATGCATTAGTCCTACTAAACCTCTTCATACTTAAACCACAATTACTCATGCTGGAACAATCAGATTTAGTTAATTTATTGCAACACAGTTAAAGCTAAAACATCTGAAATAAAATTACCAATGCACAACAAAAAGTGTAATTCTACATTTTAAATACATATTAATCTTTGTCTATACTGTAAGGGACATGGATTCAATTCTTGGTTCCATCTGGGGCAAAACCTTCCATGTTTGTCAGCAGGTTGTAATGACTTGCTGTGAAAACCTTTCACTTTAGTAGCAGCCAAATACTATAAATAAATCCATGCAATATATTTTTTGGATAACAGCATTTTTTAAAACTATAACAGCTCTACATCTGCGCTATATTTATCGGTCCTGTGAAGGTCAAAATTAGACGTGTGGTAGATGTGTGACAAATGCGTTGTCTGGCATTTCATTCCGCTCTTTCACCAGACTGTCATTAGACGTGCAGAGGAAACCTACAAAAGACGTCCTATAGATGTGTCGTTACGTGGTTTGCACTACATATGCACTAGGTTTAGTTACCTTGTAGAGGTCTAAATGAGATGACTGGTATACATTAGAACAAAGACGTCTGGCTTTTCAATTGACACCAAAATTAGATGTGAAAAGGTGACCTAGGAAAAAAGGTCATATAATTGTGTCTTTGCACAATGGGCAAGTAAAAAAAAAAAAAAAAAAAAAAAAAATCAGTACCTGAAGATAGTTAGATAGTACCTGAAGATAGATAGATAGTTTTGAGATTCAAATATTAGGCCTATGCAACAACATTTTAGTATTTTTGACATAAATTTATTTTTCCTTCTACAGTTGGCTTTTATGAAAGCGACAGGTCAGATTTAGCAAACGATCTTAACTTCAGTAAATGATTATAAATGATCCTCGTAAACTTCTTGCTGTCCACCTTTCATATGAGAGTGTGCAATACCGAGAAATGTAGATCTGCATAATCACCGCTTCGAAATATGAAATTTAAGGGTACGAATGCCCACTCGTCTGTTGATGAACACGCAGGTGTTCGTTAATAGAAATGATAATGAAGAAAAACTTGAAAGGTTCATAGTTCGAGGTTCTGCTGACTGAGTGCTGTGCAGCAGAAAATAAAGGACCTGCAAAAATCCAAGCAGTGGGGAATAAATAAGAGCTGTAAATGTCATGGTCATGTTGTTACAAAAGTAGAAGTAAAAGAATAATAATATAAAAAGAAAAATCATTTGATCTAAAAACAGTCAATGAAAACTACCGATGGAGGCAAGAGGAGCAACATATGATGCAAATACTTGGTATAAGTTTGCGATTGAACAACACAACTAACGTTCTACCAAAGCTCCCTTTAATACACAGACACACGTGGGCATCTCCAGACCATGTCTGTCATCCCTTCATCACACTCTCAAACCCAAATATTCCTCATTTAGTATAATAATAAAGCCAAGGGACTGTGGTGAAATGAAATGATGCAAGTCTCATCGTTAGAGAAACTTTGCTGAACTTTCCGTCCATTTTCTGTTCCAGATGTCATTTCAACAGTAGCTTGATCTCTCACCGTTTCTTCTTTTGAACAACAAATTTAACCAGTGTCCCCTGGATACAGAAATGCCAGCTGCAGGGGTAGTGATAGTTCTGTCATCAGCGAATAAATATGTCATCTTTAATTATGGAGTTGCATGGTGGTCTAATAAAAAGGAAAATTGCTTCCAAGTAAAACAAATGTGGTCATTTAGTGAAAAAATAGATTTGGATAAGAGCCGACTGATTGAGCAAGAGTCCATGTCAAGTCTGGAGCACTCATAAAATTTGTTCGTACCTGAGAGAAGATTAGAAATAGGATAAAAATTGTGAATGTGACATGTTCTCCTAAATCACTCCAACGAATAATTTAAGAACAATTTTGTGCCTACGAATGGTTCTTGCATGAGGCCCACTGACCTTATTTGCATGACATCAACATCCATAACAGCACCCATTATAGACATGATTCCCCTGTCCAGTAGATGTCTTATGTTTAGCGATGAGGAGCTGAGTGCATTAGACAAAACCAACCTCTAAATGATCTTGAAATATCGCAAAGGTGAATGCTCAAAGATCCCTCATTTTATTTCCTCCAACCTTATGAGACGTAAAGGAGGATGAATTCTTACTGTCCTACTAGCATAATGGGCTTGTATCAGCTGTTAAAAACAGGGGTTCCAATAATTGTTGCACAAATGATTGTTGTTAGGGAACAATCATCTGTCAGGTATTTTTCCTCCAACTGAATTAGCATCCCTCAAACAGAGGGATGTGATTTTATGAACTGACTGCCTGTGAGTTTAAACTACTGTAAAGTGGATTGCAGACATAAAGGAAATTAGAATAATGCAAAGAATAAATAAATTACCGGAATGTGACCTGACAGTTTTCCCAGAGTTTTTTTTTTCCAGTTTTGTAGAGAACTCACCTCGATTGAAAACCCCCAAATGTAGGTGTTGAGTAATGCTGACTGGACAACAGGCTCTGCTTGTTGCATTAAGCCACCATATGTGTGAGTCTGCATCACTGATTTTTCCACTCAACACACAAGCACACCAGTTTTGAATTTACTCCAATCAGTGGCAGACATCTAACAAGACTTTAAAACGAGCTTACACAACTCTCACATCCTTTTCTTTTACAGGCTAGAAAGTGCTGAGCTTGGCTTGACTGATCACACACACTCGGCTTGTAAAGTTAATGAAAACATTAATAAAATTGGTAAGGATGCCAACTTTGAGGAAAATATGCGAGGGTGAATGGCAGCTTTTTTAAATTAGCCCTTGTGAGGCAGTGTGGGAGAAATGTATGCCTGTGTGTTCCTGTCTTTTCTGCCTGTGACAGGACCGGGACAAGAAGTTTAATCAGTAGGCTGGAGGCTTAAAGTTAAAAGGAGCTCAAAGAATTTTAATCATCAAGGGTTTTTTTTTCCCTCTCCAAATTTAAACCAACCATGGGCTTTCCCAGAATTATTCAAGTAAAGATCACAAACTCGACTTAAGCAGCAGTAGGTAGATAGAATTACTGAGGTTAGTATTGTTAGATACATTTCTAACTCTTAATTTATCAATCTGCATAAAAAAACAACCTATGAAACAAATGTTCAATAGACATTTTATAAACCCTTAGATCTCTGCTTTATTGGCAGCTTTAAACTGACACCATTCTAGTTTAAAACTTGCAAACATTATAACACCAAACATTTCCCAATGGTTACATGTAGTTTCCGAGTACAATTAAGCTAATTGTTACAATTAACAATTATCTTTACTGTTTTTTATTATTTTAGTTCAGTATTTGCCTCACCTCTTCTGTAAAAGACAAAACAATCTTGTAGTAGGGCCAGAAAATTAAATATTTTAAAATACTTTAATCTGAAGAGATTACATCCTTGTTTTCAATTATTTTTCAAGCAGCATTTTTAAAATGCCCTTTCCTGTGCTTCCTTTTAATAGAAACACCTTTATATGCATGTTTGATGCTATAAATTGCGGAACAACAGAGCATGACTGACAATTGTTTTAAACATAAAACAGCTTTCATGACAACAAAGACCTTTCTAATAGGATTCTGTTGCATGGATGTGTAACAGTGGGTGGCAGTGAGCCTTGGCTCTCACTGTACCTAAAGACACACCAGGAAAAAGAGGGACATTTCTGAAAGTTAATAGGGGAGCAGGATGGTCTTTTCATCACCCACCAAAAAAAAAGTCTCTTCGTTTGAAACATTTTTCTGCCCCAGAACTTTTTAGTAAGTGGAAACTTGGCTTCAGGAAAAGGAAAAATTACTAGGAAAAGGCTCTTGGCTGTTCATCTTGACTCTGCTAAAGTCAAAAGGAAGACCAACAGAATACATTTGGTGTTGCTTGTGAACCTAAAATTTCTGTAGAAAGAAACTGAAATGTTTCTTGTTTTTACTTTCTGTATCATCCAACCAGAACCAGCCCATGCCTCCATGGGGCCCTAAACAAAATATGATTTTTGGGCCCTCTATTTCTGCCAAATATATGGATTTTTGCAGTCGACAGCAGGATTCTCAGATCATTCACACAACCACTGCTATAAACTCTTTGCAGCTTTGGCAGTGTTGTTAAAAGTCTCCTCTTTTATTGCATTATCCAGTTTTACTAAAAGTGATAAAATAATTAGCATGCATTTTATTTACAGCATAAGTGTTTGTGGTTTATACCTTTTGCTTTCAGCTGCAACAGCAGTGTTCGAATAAATAACCTGTGGTGCAAGAGCAACAAAAAATAAATACAAACGCTTTGAAAATGTATAAATTATACTAAACATATATATTTAAATTAAACAATAAAATATCAAGCATTTTCTTAGACAATGAAAAAAGAAGCCTACCTGAAACTAGCTAGAAAAAACTAATAATTTCAATTTAAAGGACTAGCTCCTAAAACTATGTGAATGTATGCATCTTTATGAAAAGCTCTATTTGAAAACATAAACTACCTTTAGCGCCATATGCCTTTTTATGTTACATTTTACTTTATCGACACTGTCTGGAAGGTCACTTATAGCATTACTGTAAAAACTCTAACAGATATCACCAGATTTGGGTGAAACTAAGAACTCAGGGTTTAGTAGGAGAATAGATGAGGTCATATGTGCCTTAGGATGTCTAGAGGGTTTTCCATCTCCAAAGCCTGCTCAATCTCATCACTATCAGACTGTTCTCTAAAGAATAGTTTGTATCAGAGAAGTTTACACTGGTTGTTGTTTTTGTCTTTTTAGTGTCAATCTGGCTCAAAAATCTTTTTTTCTTTCTTTTATATTTATTAATTTCTACATGTCATAATTGTATAAATATGCAATTTTATCATATCATGTGTTTGTGGCTCTATATTAAAATATACATACAAAAAAAAAAAATGGGGGCCTTTTTTCGGGGGGAGGTAGGTTCCCTTGGACCCGAAGCAGTCACTCAGTTCTCTTATGTTTTGGGCCGGCCCTGCACCTATCAGTTTGACATATTGGCTGACTGATTTTTTTTTTTTTTTGTTAAATTGAAACACATTTTTTGGGATGTTTCCCCTGCATGTTTTACCACGTTAATCCCTGCAGCAGGGACTTTTTTTCATTATTGTCTGAGCGTAATGACTGGAAATGTCAGGAACCTGAAGCCAAAGATATCTCTTTGTTACAAAAAAAACATTGTAGATAAACTTATAGAGTTTGTTTTGTGTCACACGCAGTGTTATTAGAAAAGAAAAACATTTGACCGTTAGAAAACTATAGTGCAGTTTAACCCTCAAAACAAAGACAAATACCAGTGGTGGGCACAACCTAGATTTTTAGCTGCATCTGCTCTCTTTTTTACAAAACCACTATGTGGCTAGCATTTATAAATATCATTTTATCACTTTCCTGTCAAAAAAGTTAAATCCTCACTTTTAGGCTTTTTATATTTTTCTTGAATAAGGGACTGATGTAAGTAGCAACAACTGAAAATAAAGACTTATGAGACTGTTTAAATATTATATGCCCTTAAAAGGCCACAGAATTTAAACCGAAGGATTAACGCTTGTTTCCTCTATTTATGGTTAAAGTAAGTGCAACGTTTTAATCTATCTCATGAGTTTCAAAAATATTTTTTGTGTCTGGGTGAAACCTTGAAAACCCCTGATTTAAAAACCAATGTCATGATTTAGCAGTATAGTCGAGATGATACCAGTTTGTTTTTGGAAGCATGACAAGTGTGATATTGTGCAAAGTTACAAAGATTAGAGACAGGAAACATAATTAAGGGATAATGTTGTGTTGCAACATTCCAATACTTTTCCAGTTTGTAACTAATATAACTTTGAACCTCAGGCAGAATTTACAATTACCCGTGTTTGAACATGCCCTCCATGTAATTAACTTTTTCCTCTACAACTAACCAGCTGACATGTGACTCAGCCTTACTTACTTCACTTTGCGTTTTTGGACGTGTTTTTTCCGTCTTTACACTTCAACTCAGTGCACCACAAAGAGCAAAGAACTATATATAAATGTAGATAACCTTAGACAGAGTGAAAACAAAACATGTCTTTTTTTTATTTACTTTACACCTTAATGTACTTCTGATGATTCCTAACATTTAAGGCCATTTAACTGTAAAATGCAGAATAGGAAATTGCTTTAGCTATGATGATGTTGCAAAAGCTTTAGATATTTTTTTTCATCACAAATTATTTCACTGTTATATAGTTGAAACTTACTCTCTAAGATGTGCTGAGTTCCCATCTACTAATAGCTGGATCAAATAGGGTTTAAAAGTTTAATATTTTGGGGGAAGGTTTGCAGCAAAATAAAGATCTCTCACCACAGTTTAAAGACATTTTTTATTTTTAACAGTATGGCAACACAGAAGTTATGCATGGTGATTGCTTTAGATTCCACCTTAATTGCTAAACAATTTCACGGCTTTCCCACACATTAAGCTGATTTAAATACATTTTCCAGGACTTCATAGAGCAGTAGAAACAGAAACCACACAGATTATCAAGGTTAAATTGTCCCAGGTATTTTAATCATATAGAACAAAACACAGAATAAATATATTTTTTAAAAGATTATTAAGAAAGGCTAAAAAATATTTTAGAGAAACACGGCAAACCTTCATGTTTACAGTATTGCAACTGAACTTATAAATGACTGTACAAAGGTAGTTGTTTCATTTGAAAATATACACGGTAACTAAGCTATATATTTAATTGTAAATACCAATATTACACGACAGACTTTTCAGAAATTAGTGGAAAAATATATGTGAAAGCAATGAAGCTTACTGGTGTAGTTACAGTGAATTTACATCACCTTTGCTGACATGAAAAACGCCACAAACGAAAAAAATTCCTGCATCATTTGTTGATGTTTTTCACATATTTTTTTTTTAGCCATTTCATTCTACTAAATAAAAAAGAACTGGTGAAAAAAAACGATATCATGTTTGCAGCTATTTGATAGAGTAACAACATAATGGTAATAAAAAGTAAACAAATGAAAGACTTTTTCAGACCCATTCAAAAGTTATCAAAAAATGAACACCTCAGATTATGAGGCTGAAGTTGTATGCTTTCCACTTAATCAGAGAATGGAAAAAATCAGCCCTGTTGTTGAAGCTGCTTCAAACACTTGACATGGCTTGACAATGCTTCATATATGTGCATATCATAGCATGGATTTAAGCACTATTATTCTTTGGGCCATTTGTAAAATACTGCAGTTCCACCTCCTGCACACTGCTCATGCACTGCCTGAAGCACAATCTGGATTTCCTTGCTTAAAGGTATTGAAACAATTCCTTTTGTTTCCTTTTGCAGGAAAGCTGGCGGAAAGTAACCCACCACTAAACCAATGTTTTGAATTTTTTCAGGTAAAAATAAAATTGCAATAGTAGGTATAAAGACAAACCAAGGTTTGGAGTGTTCGTTTCTTAAAGCCACATTTCTTCATTAAATGATAAACACATGGCACATACAAAATGATATGACTGGGGAGCAAAATCATTGCATAAGCTATTTTATGCCAGACCCCCAACTTCATAAGGTAAAGATGAATGAATGCAGCTAAAAAACCTTTCATTTCCTGTTTTAATGATTGCCACAGGAGTATCAAAGTTACTATCTATCTATCTATCTATCTATCTATCTATCTATCTATCTATCTATCTATCTATCTATCTATCTATCTATCTA
>JAUZNJ010013270.1:0-17702 GCA_034780135.1 Jordanella pulchra
GGGACAGCCTTCACTGCTGGAGTGCTGTTTAGTGCCTCAAACCTCCCAAAGAAGTTATTTAGTCCGTTTAGGAAGTCGGCATCAACTTTATCCACCGGGGCAGAGGGCGTGTTGTAGTCCATGATCGCCCGTATGTAAGTAATTAACATATTTTGATTCAACTGAAAACTCAAAAAGCGAAGACTAAGTAAATAATTAAAGAGGGTAGATAATAAATGCGGTGGGCTTTACGTTTCCATTCTTTGAGGCATGAATCCACAAACATCTAGATCAGTATCTGTTCCAAATAACTAATAGAAGACATTGTCTTATTTTTTAATAAATAATCGGAACTGGGCCACAGAGCCTGAAATATCTGCCCTAAAAAACTATTTCCAGCCCCAGGACAGGATATGATATAATCGTAGCTGGGACAGATGGATTCTCTGAGCATCAGTTTTCCTTTACTGAGAGTTATGTAACATTAATACTCCTTAGAGAGATCATGGTTAGACAGCAAATGCTCTAAAATCTCTGGAAATCGACCTTTTTTAACCGCCTGGATCATTGATGGCTTTCTTTGTGTTTGTGTTTTTGACCATTTTGTTTCATAAAATAAAATATGCATTTACAGAGAACATTTCAGTACACAAACTGAAAGTGTCTGTAGGTCACTCCATTCTGTGCCAATATTGACCCTCTTCTCACCTCTGTCTACCGCTCTAGTCTTGATCAACTTTCTCTAAAGACAACATAACATGTAAACTAAGTGACTTTAAATTGGTCTCATCTTTGCACAACTACTGGCCTCTGACTTCCTCTTAGATACAAATGTTTGACCACACCCTAACAACAGCTCTGAGGTCGCTCACTAAGTGTTAACTGTGTTTGTTGAATCATTTATGACTCAGAAATGGTAACGCTGCTCTAAAAGAAGTCAAACTCTCCTTGTCTCTGCTTCACTGCAAACACTCCAGGCCTTTCAGCTCTTTGCATTATGGCCCCTTTTCAGCTGATAGGAAGAAGTCTCTCCAATAACATCTGCTGTGTCAGAGGGGGGGTATGACTGTGTCATCTCTGACTGGGGCTTCTTTTTTGCAGTCAAGGCTGTTTAGATTTTCTACAATAGATGTTGCTGCTGTGAGCAAGTTGGCCACCTTCCCAGCTCTGACGCTGCTGCACTGAGGTCACTGCAGTTTTATATTAGCAGGGAGCAGAGCCGAGGTGGTTGGAAACAGACAGTGTTGGACTTCTGTTCAGATTCTTTGACAGGGAAACTTCAGACAGATGTCATCAACTCTGAGAAGTTGCTGTCAGGGAAATGAAGCTCATTGTGAGGGTTAAATGCAGAAGATGCATGCAAAAAAGCAACATTTAATCCTACTGCTGCTAACATAAAATAAAGAGTGTTCTTGGTATTTATTTCTGTAACATTTATTTATTGTTAATTTGATTAATTTCAAACATGCTCTCTAACTGAGACCAGCAGTGTTTTAAAAGGGAAGGGTTTCTTTGGTTTGTTTTTCTTTATTTGCTTGTCAGGATAGGGCTGGGAAATGACCTGCATTAGAAATAAAATTAAACATTTTACAGAAAAACATTCTCTTAATTGCGGGGGGGTGGGGGTTATGCACTGATGCAGCAATGAGGCTGTCTTTTATTAGTTTGTTGATTTATTGGGAATACTTCAAAGCCTGGATGCTCTCTGTCTGCTGCCAGCTGGGAGTGCATGTGTTCACCTGCCTGTGAGTGAACTCAGTGAGTCCGAGTCTGAAGGCAGCCAGGCGGTCCATGTTTTCACAGCCCTGAGTCAGGGTGTGCAAGCAGACTGCTTTCTGATGTTTTTGTGCAAACATGGAGGTACATTTAAAAAAAAAAACACATACACAGTTTATGCGGCTGCTACACTCAAGTTCATCTTATCTACATAAGTTCAGCGTAATTTAAGCAACTTTCAGCGTAGCCAGCATGCTGAAATGCACCGGACAGAAAACCCTGGGAGTCCAAGAACTTAGTGCAAAGTTTCTCATTTTTGTGCATTTCAGGTTTTATACATTTATTTGTGATTGTGTTTTTTTTTTTTGTTATAGGCAAGTAATCAATCCAATGTAGACTAGTACAAACATGCATGAGGAATTCAAGAAAATCTTGTCTGAAATCCTGGCCTATATCATCCATCCAAAATCAACCTTTTTGATCTTTTAACTATGTTCTAATGCAGGCTTCATCAAATCTGTTCCTTTAGGTCCGGTGTCCTTTTAGATGCGTTTCTGCTTTAACACACCTAAGTCAAATAATCAGGTCATCAGCAGGACTCTGGAGAACTTGGCTGCACACTGAGGAGGTAATTTAACAACGGTATTCAGGTGTGGAAGTAGCGATGCATCCAAAATGTGCCTGTTCTAATGCTATCTCCTCATCAAAATCAGACACAAAGTGGTATTTTGCTTGATTCATGCATTTATTATCCTAACGAATCTGCTGTCTGAACAGCAGCTGTTCCTCCAGGAAGCAGCTACTTGAACGCACTGTGCCTGCACTGTAAACCTCCTCTTTATGGATCAGAGAGGGCTGATGTGAGCCAGAGCCCCATTAATGTTGAGACAAAGGGGCTCTTTTATCAGCTGATCTGGACGGGGCAGCAGCCTCTGTTCTTTAAATCAATGTTCAAGTCCTGAAAATCAGCATTTTGGCCACAAAAGGTCTGGGACTTTGTTCAGAACCTCAGAAGTAATCTGATGATGTAGGCATCCCCAAGACAGTGAGAGGCTGCTTGGCTTTGAGTGTTGTTCTTCTTTGGTGGAAGAAAACATCCATATTTCATAACAAATTGTCATACTGATTACATTGTGTGAGGTAGAGTGACTATGAAGTTAGACAGGCAATGTTAAAAAATTAGAACGGGTTTCTCTAAAGCAGGCTACATTTTGTTCCTTTTAAAGTTGTAGAAGGATGAACAGCACGAGTCTCAAAGAGAACTTTGACCCAAATGTTTAAATTTCTTTAAATAATTTGCAAACTGTTAAATATAAGTATAATTTGTTTCTCAACTAGCAAGCAGAACAAACAAGGGAGTCTGTTTGCTTCAGCAGGATCTCTTCAGTTGGAAGATTTAGACTAGGAGTCAAACTGAAGTCCTTGAGGGCTGGTTTCCTGCAAATTTTAGATATGTCCCTGCTCCAACACACTTGAATAAAGTGACTGAATGAGCTCCTCAGCATGCAGCCAAGTTCTGCAGCATCCAACTAATAATTTGAATCTGGTGTGTAAGGTGGAGACATATCTAAAAGGTGCAGGACAGCGGCCCTCGAGGACTGGGGTTTGACCTTTGGATTTAGACCATTGGATCAAAACAAACAGACAGAATGTTTTTTTTTTCAATGTTTTAAGGTTGTAGCGCTCTCTATAAACCTGATAAAATACAAATGTAAAGTGTAGGCTGCAGGCGACACAGTCCTGCGACTCTTATTCAACCAAGCTGCCTGCTAGCGACATGCAAACAGAAGTGGACCACATGGCTTTGAAACGTTTTTCCATCATCCTGTTCACTAAACCAGCTTTTTTTCCCCCTTTTTTTTCCCCTAAACATCAGTAACTTACTGTAATTTGCAGCTGAAAATGCTTTACTTTTTGGACCTGGGTCTTTCTCAAACTAATTCTAGTTGTAAACGTTTTTAAATTGACTCGTGCTTTTAACAGACAAAGTGGAGACAAACTTCAGTGACTTGCTCAGGATCTGCTGCACAAAAGCAGAGGGTTTATGCAGCTTTGCCACCAAGCTTGTCATGGTAACAAAAATATTGCTGGACGATAAATGGTTCCACAAATGATTGCGATGAACAATCACATTATCATTCAGTTAGAATCCAAAGTGCTCATTGCTGCTGTCATGTTCAGCTTTGAAACCAATTCCTTCACTGTGTTTCTTCAAACCTCAACTAGCATTTCTCTGGTTTGTTGCTCCTCAGTCAAGAGGCTCTCATGCTACACCTGTCAGCTAAGGCAACAATAAGGGGACGGGTAAGAGGAGGCCGATGCACCACCAGAAACCTTTTGTCATTGGAGCTATTTAGAAGAAAGAGAGGAAGACACAAGCATGCAAACATAAATGGTGACGCTAATTTGAATTTATCATGTGATTAATTGTTCTCGTGGTTTCTTGTTTCTTGTGTCTGGTCTATATGTCTCCACTAACAATAGTCCTCCAAACACCTGGCAAAGGTAAAGGATCCGTTTAATCTAACGGTGATGTTTCCTGCTGTTTCAAGGTCAGTGTTTTCATACCATCGGTGAACTCATACATGGGATGGAGCACTTTATTTGATGAGATTTTGGGGGCTAAAAATTGGGGGAATTGGTGTGCTTGTGCTTTGCAGTTTTCAGCAAGATATCCAGACACCCTGTGTTCCCCCTAGCAGCTTCAACTTTACCTAGAAACGTCCTCTCTGCTCTGATCAACGCAGTAGAAAGCAGGAGGGATAATAATGGTCCCAGAAAATATCCTGTTTCCTGGGAAATGTAGCTGCAGTAAGAACCTGCTTTTTTTAATGCTGGACTTTTAAAAAATATGTAAAACCCTCACATACTTGATGCCAGTCCTGCTCACACCAAGATGCCAGTATTAATCAGGAAAGTTTTTTTTAGAAACCCAAGAGAGCTGTTTTCTCAGTCAGTTTACAAGCTAAAGAAGCTAAAACAGGAAGGAACCCTAAAGACTGAAGGTTCTTCTTGATAACTCTCTAGTCATTACTTTCTAGTGTCTGTCTTGTATTATTAAGCTGGGCTAAGAGACTCATCCTAAATCTATGATGTAAGATAAACCAGCTGTGCCTGGGCATGCTTTAAAAGCAACCTCGGGACTTTTCTCTGACTTTCTTTACATTTTAATTTCACACAATTCCTGTAAATCTGTTCTCATGGGTCCAGTTTGTTTTTTTTCCTTTCTGTAACAACCTAACCTGACATTTAATCCTCTCATATCTTATCTATTTTAGTTGCTATCGGTTTCATCTGTGCTGTAGAGAACAATACCCCGTTAAACCGGGTTGTTATAATGTCAAACACAAAATGTTTACTTGTCTCCTTGGTAGCTGTTTGTAGATCGATGTGACTGGCTGTATAATCCGTCTGTTTGCAGACTGTTGTTTTGGGGTCACTTTCTTTACTCGTATTTGTTTGCAGAGGGAAGTTAAACCGGTTGAATGGTTACCTGGTCTGATGTAAAGGCTTTCCCAGCTGCATCCATTTTCAGTTCTTTGTAATAAACCCGATGAGACAATGCTGATAATCATCTGCAGGCACACCTGACTGTATTTTATTTAAATCATTTCTAGACGTATTGGAATGTTAGAGAATTGTCCTTAAAGCTCATATTCAAACATTTGCAGCCATTTTTGTTGTGTCAAACAGGGTTCGGTCCAAGCAGGGACTTTTTACTGGTTAGAATGTGTACCCCAGTAGTATTTTTTTGTTTTGGTCATATTGGCCGAAACACCAGTTTAAACCCGTGAACGGCTTTAGTGGCCGTGGGAGTGGCTCACTGACCCATTTAAAACCGGGTCGGAAAGCGATCGGGTTATAATCGGCTCCAGTCGGCATTCAATACAAAGTACGAATTTACATGATACCCTTGAGTATGTACAGAAGTCAACAGAGCGTGCCAGTCACATCTGACCTAACAACCTGAAACGACTCTGTTTACTGCCGATAAACATGGCGCAGCTCTGAGAGAGAGATTCCGACAAATGAAAGAGCAAAAACAGTAAAGCACATTTACTACTTCCTGACTTCCTTCCATGCTGCTTTCAATTGTTTAATGTCCCAATTTTTGTCGCACTGGTGACTGCATCAATGCTAACCCAGCGTGATGATGTCACCAAACACGTAGCGGCGAGGACACAGAGGCTTTGCAGCTTGTCAGCGGGGTCAGACTCAGCTTTTTTTTGTTTTTTTGCCAGTGGGAACTGAGCCATATGCCGATTGTTAGCAGGTTGTTCCGTGTTAAAAAAACAAAACAAATTTAACATGCTAATTTCAGTGGGAAAGAGGCTATAGACAGTGCTTGGAATGTTAGCAGCAACATCTTGATCGCTGTGTAGCTGCTAGCTTCACCGCTTGAATGATGGCTGAAGGAGTCGAGCTAACCAAACTGTTCTCTTGCTCCAGTCTTTATTGACAGGCTGTAATGCATGCAGTTCTGCACTAAGACTCGCATACTAATATCAGAAGGTGGATGGTAACGATCTGAAGGAAGAACGCTGCCCTCACAGGAAGCAATCTAGCTAAAACCGTAGCACATCTGCAGAAGCATTACCCAGCACTATTTTCTAAATTCAGGGTAAAGTCTGTTTTAAAAGAAACACGCTATCTTTAGCACCAGGCACAAGTGAAGTAAATGTCACCACTGTCGTAATGAGGCAGACAGCTCGGCGATTGTGCTGATTACAGTTCGTCAGACAGTTGCTGGACTTTATTTGATAAGTTGGACTCTATTTAATTAGCATCTAATCCCTTGTGCAGGCCCAAAGCTGCCCACTTTGTGCCTGATCTTCAAAGCTGCCAAATAAGAGACTGAAAAATTGCATGTGAATTTTCTTTTTTGTTTTTAGTAAGTGCAATAAGTGGGTGTTTGCAGATGATTTACAGATTGCTGTGCAGATGTTAAGACATGCAAACTAATATGTTTTGCTGTTTTTTTTTACTGGCAGATTAAGAGTGGTGGTAAAAGACAGCTTTTGAGCCATGGAGAATGAGGTAATAATGATAATTATATGAAAAAAATTCTAATAATTGAGAATAATATTATAGTGGACCTTGTAGCATATCTCAAAGTGCTACAAACAAAAGTAAAAGAAAATAAAATATCACTGTACTTCATGCACTGTTAGGTTTTTACATGCAAATGGATAGGGAGAAAAAGTCCTATAATATCTTCTTTTATATTCAATTATTTTTATAAAATGCCCTAATACTTAAGTTTAGTCATTAGTTAGGATTTGGTTTTTATTATATATAGACTCTCTAACATCTCTAATGTCCCACTGCATTTATTTTGTGCCTGTGTGGACGTTTTTTTTTTTTTTTTTTTTATGACCTCTGCCAAGGAGGTTGTGTTTTTAGTTACGTTTGTGTGTCTGTGCTTTTTACAAGTAGGTTTCATACTATTTTGCTCAAACTCAAGGATAGATTTTTTTTAAGTCTTGAGAAGTTGAAAGAAACCTTTATGAGTTGAAGTTTTTGGCCTTGAGGGATGTTCCCATAACTAAAAATGTAATGTGTAGTAAACAATTCTAAATAAAAAGTTCACTATGTAAAACATCTTATCAGAAGGGATTTTGTTGTAAGACAAGCTTTAAGTTTGGCTTTTTATCTAAATTGTGTAAATAAATCAGTTTGAAAAGATAACTGCTGGATTTATTGCTGCTGTTGACTGAATAGTTAAAGTACTCATCAATTAGATAAGTAATAATGCTGAGCTGGCTGCAAATTATCTTTAGGCAATGTTGTAAGTCCCTCCCCCGTTACTTGCTGTAGTCATACAGACACATTATTAGGGTTTGAATAGACGACTTGCCTGTGCAATGTTTTTATAAGTGGAATAAAATATTCCCGAATGTTGATAGCTTTAGGTCTAAAAACCAAAAAAAAAAACAAGTTCCAATTATCAATTACACAATATTCATGGCTGCTGCTAACCATTCAGTGATCAAGTACTCTATTGGTGATGATGATCAAGTAAAATTATTAAACATTGTCTAAATCTGAAAATGTTTAATTTTAACCAAAATACCCAAAAGGAACACTGCAGGAAAAAAATCCTTTCAAAATAGCTTTCAATTTTTTTACTTGAATTGATAAAAACAGTGCATATGAAAATAAAAAGAAGGACAGACATCGAAATGTCAAAAGCTTCGGCTTTCTGCTCGACTTAACGGACCTAGCTGACTATGCATGGAAATGTTACCAAACAAAAGGTGTGTAATGTGCATTTAGAATTGTGTACATTATTTTCTTTTTTTCTTTTAAGCACAAATGAATGTTATTACAAAAACTTTACTTGTGTTGTACTTAATTACCAAGTTTACACTCACTTTGCTTTTTCTTGCACAAAAACGAAGGATGTATAACATACGATTACAGAGTAGCTATAAAAAAGGTTACCTGGAGGTTAAGTTTAGCTAAATAAACACATCTTCAGTTTCCTTTCACACAGCTCCTCTCGGTTGTGAAAAGGTAAAGATTTAACAAAAAGGTAACTTTGGAAGTTTCATTTTCAAAGCAATTCGGAGCTCTTTAAGTGTATTTTTTATATTTTGAAGAGTCATAAGTTTAAAAAAACATGTTTTCAATACTGAACAACAGAAATCTTGAATATTTTTTCGATATGAAGGAGCTTGAACTTGACTGGTTATCATTATTAAAAGAACTTCAAAATGCAGGAACATTGAAATAATGTTTTATCGTGAGCCCAGGAACGAACCGCAGCCTTTGGCCCATTGGACCCTCATTGTTCAGTGGAATTGTGTAGGAATAAAACTCTGTGATCATTTCCTCAAAGACAAAGGAGGATGACAAATTCCTACCAGAGCGGTTCTTCAGGAGACAGGAGTCACTCTGTTGTTTTTCTGTTTAATAATCATGTGAGAGAAGCCGGTTTCCATGTGAGTAAAGGCACCACATCTTCCTGAGTCTTTTTGGGTCGGCAGTCCTGTTCTGTGAATGGAATGAGGTGAAATCACAATACCTTAATTGATAAAGATCCAATGCCTTTGTTGCTCTGTATTCAATGAATGTGAATCACTGTAAGTAGAGGGTGTCGCCTTTTAGTCTCATCTTTCATGTATGTGTGAACCTGTGAGCCTGTTTCTTGTTGTGGTGTCACATTCGCATTCATGTATGCGCATTCGGGTGTGTTTAAAGGGTTTGGCCTTTCTTTTTCCTTTCTTGTACTTAGTGACATTGTTGTAATTTTTCAGAGGTTGTAGTTTTTTTTCACTGGAACGGTCAGGGAATGTTTCTCCGTCTATCATTAAACCGTTTGTAGCTGCAGAGAGAAGTCAAATGTGTGATGATAACCTTTGAACACATTCATGGCAGCTCAAGTCATGGCTGCTGATGGACTTGAAACATTCCACAGCCACAGCGTTCCATGTCGGCCAAATAATTACAACCAGTGTTCACTTCACTGGAAATGAGCTTTGTTCAATGTTGGATTGAAGAGGCTTGTCAAATAGCTTTAAAGCTGCCCAGTCACATAAAATATCATATTGTTCCTCCTCCTCTATTTACTGATAAAAGTCAGGATAACAAATGTTACAGAAGTCTTAATTTGAGCAACAACCAACAAAAACATTTATTAACAGTTAAGTAATGCATGCGCTTCAAGTGATCTCAAGGCATGGCTGCTGAATGTGCTGATGTTTCGCCGATCAACATATTAGCTTATCGCTGCTTCTTCGTTCAGTTAATTCTCCACATGTATGACTTCTTTACTCAGGTCATGTGGTCTTGTTATGGTAATCACTTAAGTTTACTAATAAATGTAACAAGAACAAATGTTGTGAAATTCAAAAATAATATTGAGCAAACAGGGCACCTTCATTTAATGGAGAGTCTCTTTATTCAACCATAGTGAGCTACTGGCATAGACTAGGCCATGTTGATTGAAGGAAAACTGGTTGGATTCAGGTGTAACTAATAAAAATATCAGACAATGCTTCAGTGGAAATTAGTTTCATCCATCCATCCATCTTATTCTGTCAGGGTCGTGGTGGGGCGGCCATCTCCGGCAGACTATGGGTAAAAGGCGGAGTAAACCCTGGACAGGTGGCAGTCTGTCTCAGAGCAACACAGAGACATAAAACGGTGTTCTTACACACACCTAAGGACAATATAGAGAAGCCAATTAACAGTTATGTGTTTGGACTGAGTACCTAAAGAGAACCCACTTATGCACTGGAAGAACATGCAAACTTCATGAAGAAAGACCCCCGGCAGGGAATAGAACCCAGAACCTTCTCTCTGCAAAGCAGCACCGCTACCCACTGCTCCTCTGCTCTGCCCTACATTAGTTCCAGTTCAGAAACAAGATTTTTGGGATGTTTTATGCTTTAGATAACAAATGGACTTTTTTTTATTTTTTTTTATTTTTAGAAAATCCTTTAATTATGCTGGAAAATCAAAACCCTTTTCTGTGTCACTTTACTGCCAGGCTTCCGGTTGAGCTGACCTGCTCTCTTTACTCCACATAGATACCAAAAAGGAAGCAAATGGTTTTAATGTGGAAATACTTTATTTGTTTATGCTTTATCTTTTGAAGATGATACTTGAAATAGTTGAAACTTCTCTATTGTCCCTTTTTGAACTGACCTCTTACAGTTTAATTTTCCAGCATAATAAACTCATACAAAGATAAAAAGTGGCATCTTTATCAGAACATTGAACAATTCATAATAATAAAGTATTTGATCCTTCTGTTTATATAAAGCCACTTGTAACTACACTGGACTCTCTCTCCTTTGTGAAACTAAATGGGTAATCATGAAGGTTATACATTTTATTCTCTTTTAATTAAAGTAATCATCACAAGGTTTCATCTTGAATATCCTAGTCTTTGTGAGAAAATTTCTTTATCCAATGAAATGATAATTAAGTCTAAAAGAACCTTGAGTGTGCAAAACAACTCTATTCAGACACTAAATAGTATATTTTTTTGTTGTTTTTTTTAAGGGTCTTTGCCGTTCTTACAACTATGCAAGATCCATGTTCTCTAAATGTACTCCAATGACTATCTAAAGTTCATAATGTGGCCTTTAGGTCGATCTGTGTGAATTACCCTTTCCCTATCATCAAATTATGACGTTCCCCTACAATGCCGTGTGATGAGACAATGAATCCGTAAGCAGCTTTGCACTGCATTGATCGTACATAAAGGAACCATGATGCTTATATAATGTTTTGGTCCAGGCTGTAAATACACGATATGAAATGTTAAAGAAAATATTTTATTACACTCTGAGAATCAGAAGAAGTGAAAGCCTGCGAACCTTGCATACCTGTCTGGCTAATATCCATTGAATACGGTGCAGATTTGCTCTCATCCGTTTGTTACTTATAAGGATATTTTCAAATATCCTTATAAGTAACTTATATATATCAAATGCTTTAAAACTGTAAATGATGGTAGAACAGAAACACATACTTATCGCATCTAAATGGACACATTCCTGTTGCATCCTAAAAAAACGTTGATTTTATGTTACAAATTTACACAGATTTTAGGTCGGGGACTATGAATGATGACAGTAGGACTAATATAAGCAAACATTGGAAAACAGTGCTGTTTACTACCTGCAACATGCCTTTATTCACTACGTATTCATCCATATTAATAACGACCTGGAAATGTCTTTCCTAAGCTTTACTCTCAAAGACTCTCAAAATGGCACAATTCCAGAGTCACTGATTTCTAGTCCAGCAGTGTGGGAATAATCTATTCAGTTGATATTATGCTATGCACCAAATCTCATTGTGCTTCAAGTGTTCCCAGTTTCCTTTTTGACTGGTTGTTACTGGTTGTCATGGTCTAAGCAGGAGTTATCACTACGACTGTTGGGCTCCATCTGAACTCTGTATGCTGTTTTCCATCAAAGGTCTGATCACTCTAATGGTTTAAATGAATATTTGTCTTTCTTGTTAGCTTAACTTTGTTAGATAACCTTCTATGATACATATACCTTCAAGAAGTAATGAACAAATCTTTTGTCACTACGTTTGCTGTTAAGCACTGTTTCTAGGCAGCCTTCCTGTCTTTTGTGAACCTAATCCATACTTATTATTCTAAGGAACTCAATGAAACTACAGAAAACAAATGCTGATTTGTTAACGATTGGGATTGGTTGAAATGTGGACATCCAGTGATTTAAAGCAGCTAATTTTTCCTCCATTAGGATTGGAAATAAAAGAGAAGGAAACAAATGTTATCAGCTGTGCAGAACAAATTTTCATTTTTATGCACAGAAATTAAAGATGCCAATGCTTCAGGGTTTAAGAATAAAGGACCATCTGGTTTATGGTGCTACTGCTGAAAAACCAGCTTTCATGATCATTTGCAGTTGCATGACTGCATGATATTATAATCTTCCACATCTGCAAAGGCACTAATAATGCTCACTGATGTATAATGGGTTTGGGGCAACATATGGCCGATCAAATCAATGTTTTGGTGCAACCAAGTCACATTCTACACGGCTCCTTAGTTAGTGCTCTCAGCTCAATAGATTTCAAGCAAACCAGGTCTGCCACTGATTAAAACTTGTGAGTCAGAAATAATTAAAGTGAATATTGAAACAGGACAGACAGCGTGGAAATGAGTGTATGTAAATCTTTAGAGAGAAGAATTGGAAAAAAAATAACTTTTAGAACTTTGATAAATTAAAATTCCCAAACTTGCTTAAATGTTTTTTTTCCTTGTAATTCTTTTGGAGGTTATTGTTTAATGGTTGTAGTGTATCAGATTTTTATTTCAAAGCTAATAACCAGAGGTGCATATTCAGAAATTGTGCAATTACAATAAAATCCCGGCTGCATAATAAGGAATATAATTGCTTTGAATTTTATCAGAATTGGATGATTTTAAAAAAGCTTTTCTTAAAAACCTGTGTACATCTGGGTTTCTCACATTATTAAAACTATGTCCTAGGGTAGAGTCATATCCTATTGATAAAAGTTTAAAATGCTTTTTTTTCACTCTTGTTATTTCATAAATGTGATTCAGTTTTTTTTTGTTTGTTTTTTTTTTTAAGTCTGCTTGCTTTGTTCCTACAAAAGCTGTTTTTAAGTTAAAGGAAAAAAAGGACATAACATATCTGTATTTAGTCATCATTTAGTTTGATGTTTTATGTCAAAACAACATGTATAAAACTAGTTACACCAAGGAAAAAATGTTTAAATAAATGGATAAATTGCTACTTGTGGAGCTAATTTTGGCTTTTAATGAACTTAACTGTGCTATTCATTTGTTGCTCATTAAATTATTACACTGATCAGCTGTTTCACGCTGAGCAGAGCCTCTGAGATATGATTTCTCTTAGGTTGTTTGGAGGAATATTCATTGAGATTGACGTGCAAAACAACTTAAACACATGCTTGCTCACAGCATGCATGTCCACAGGACTACACGGGATGTAAATAGATAAAGCAAGGTTGCAATTATACTGACAGATTGCCTTTTAGAATAACAGGAGGTTAGAGTTGCTGTTCAGACTTAACTCTCTGTGTTGGATACTTCTAAACTATAGTAATTTTTATTTTATTTTTTGAGTGTCCGTATGTGTACATTTGGATTTTCCCTGTTGGGGAACTGCAGACAATCTGTAACCAAATAAGATGGTATTAGTAAAGTTTAATATTTCGAACATTATATTGATTATAATTGACTCACATTGTCCTTATGATGATGATGATGATGATGATGATGATGACGACCCTGAGCTTTAGCCTATTAGTCACTGACAGCGGAAATGGAAATAATCCTTATTTTTTTAATGTAAAAGTTCGCTTAAAACTAAATTTTCATTTAAAATGAAACAGTCACTGTGTAGCCGGTGATGAGGTTAACGTTATTATCATGAAAATGAGGCTTTAAACTTATGCAGTCTGGGATCTTGTTTTAAATGCCGTCGGTTTAACAGCAACTTCATCGTGAAAAGACTCCTTACTGACCAAGAAGCCCCCAGTTTCATCTGGACGGGGCCTGCTGGAGGGTTTCAGAACTAATACCTGAATATATTGGAAAAATAGTTAAATCAGGGTTAAGTCAACAGTAACTCTAGTGATCTGGTACTGCAGCAAACTTTTGCTACCTGCGTAAAAAAAAATGATGATTGAAACTTTTATAAACAAATACTTTAATACCATTTAAAGTTTCCTATTGATTAATTAGTGTGCTCGGCACCACTTGAAATAGATATTTTTGTTTTTACTATTATAAGCCACGACAGCCACATCCAAACTGGAAAGATCAGTAACTGACAACTTTCAAATCTCCACATCTAGAACAATGTGATTTACAAAATGAAACTTACTTTAATAGTAAAGGTGATTTTGATATTTTGTGATCATTTCTCTGTATGCTGTAAACTACTTTACTGTGACAATAAAGATATAACAATGGTTTTAGGAGGTAGGTGTGAAGTGGTTTATTTACTGGTACGAAGTGGAAGGAGAGGAAACGAGGGTAGAAAACAGGGATACGATTTGATGAAGGAACAAATTGACCCAGAGCCTCTTTGTTGTCAGTGTGGGGTTTAGTCGCTTGCCGTCTGTGTCATTAAAGTTAACACCATGGGGGGTTTATTAACTCATTATGTTAGTCAGGCCTTTCTGCTCTAGGCCTTTTATAGCTTGGGCTGTGTGTTTAAACTTCAGTGGGGAGGCTGCTGATAAAAAGGCTGGAAGCCATTGAAAGGTTGACCCAGTGTGAACTACAATCACTTATCATCCAGTCACACTGAAAGGCCTCCTGCAGATCTTTACCAAACTTGCTGTGTGTGCTCCTCTTTTGCATACTTGTCATCACTTATCGGTTGGGTCATATTTTATCTCTAGAAGGTCTCTTGCTTAGTGACTTGCTGTCTGTAGGGAAAAAGCAGAGCATTGTTGCTGCTAAATTAAATCTACAAGCTGCAGTACAACACAGGGCAACCGGGACTCTGGCACTCTTACTGCAACAATGCATTTTGTAATGTTTCTCTTTCATAAAAACAAACCTCTGTAGAAATTCAGCTTTGTTCCATTGTCCAGCAGCTAGTGGATGATTTATTTTAACACTTGCCTCCGATCCTGGCTCCTGGTACCAGTACAACTGGCCTTTTTGTCCTTGACTGAGTAGAAGGATTTTGGTGATTACACAAGTACTTTCCTGTGCAGAAAGAGTTTAGTACAATCCCTCCTCTGTAGCCGTATCTAGGGTTGGATATATTTTCTTGTGGGAAGCTGTGAAAGACGGTCTGTTAGTGTGCAATGGCATGACTTACTGACTTTTGCAGGGATACCCTTTGCTGCCCTGTTGAATGCTTTCATTTCTTCCATCAGTGCCTGAAGAATCCTGAAACACTGACACACAAGCAAAAAGCCTCTCCTCCTGTAACCTTCGATTTTTGGCAGAGACCATGGGTATTTTTTACTCAAAAAATGTTTTTTCAGAGGATATATTGTGTGAAACCATTGATAAAAACCTTATTGGTTTGTTTTCGTAGCCAAAACTCTTCTCTGTCTCCAGCTCAGTGTGGTAGCCCACCAACTGTACTGTCCAACCATGCAGGAGTAACGGCTTCATAAAAGGTCAGCTTGACTTGCAACACAGGGGAGGTGTTCAGAAGGCTGGCCTTCACTTCTGGATAAAAGGACTGAAACAGCAATATCCCTCAAGATTTTTCCATGGCAATCTGTAGGCTGTAAACTGGTCAAGACTGGAGCCTCTTCCACAAACACCTGAATGGATTGAGGGATTGCTGTGAGGATTGTTTGGTGGAGGCTCTGAAAGGATTTGTTTGTCTTTAAATTAGGGAGGCGGACCGTTTGCTCCTCGTATAAAAGGCTGGTCCTTGGTAAAAATAATGGCAATCCTTCTGTGGGTTTGTTTCATTGTCTGGGTGGCACGGGAGCCTTGAACACTAATCCATTTCACACAAACTCAAACATTTACTCAGCCAGCCTGTGTTGTTTTAAAAAGGTCATAGTTTTTTTTACAACAAAATGTTTAAACGGCCACCCTTTAACCGTGTTACTGAAAACATGTAAATGTTGATGGTAAGAAAGGATAAACTGACTTGCTGTATTAGGTGTTATTCTAGTGTCCTTTTTATTTGCTAGATTTTTGGATGGAGGAAGTTTTATTACCCAATTCAAATCTTTATAGTACTGGATAGTACAAATCACAGTAATTTATGTAGGCTTCTATTCAAGTTGTTTTCCTGATCAGTAGATGTTCTTTAAAGCTTTGTTCTGATTTCCACCCTTTATAGAGTTTAATTCAAGGTAGCTTTATTCCTCAGGTTTCTTGAATTGTAAAGCTTGGGTTGGTGCACAGATTAAAGTCGCTCCGGCAGTATTGAGGCTGGAGCATATTTTTAAAGAAGGAAATATTCTATTTGGTAAGTTATGCTCATTTTTCTTTTCTTTTATATACCAAAGAGGTTTCATTGTTATGCAAGACCTGGAACTGGAACCCCTTAAATGTTTTTCATAAAGAAAGTGGCTGAGTTTGGAAAACCAGAAAGCCAGCTTGGACCCAGATCCATCTTTGTTCTGCTCTGTTCAATCTTCCTGTTATCCACAGAAAGTCTTGCTTTCTTTCATTTCTTTGCAGCATGAATAAGCTGTGGACATTTCTCTATATGTTGCAGGAATGACTGTTTCCTTTTAAATTCTTTTTTTGAAATTCATATTTAATCAAGATTTAGTTCCCTTACTAATAATAGGACATAAATGAATCCCCAAATGTTAGAATATAGAGAATATATCTGCTTTTAGACTCCTCCTCCCCAATTATAGATGGTGAAAAACAACAAAAAGCAGCAGAAGAAGGAAAAACAGGTCATTTTTAACACATTTTTAAACTTGAGTGACCAAGCCAGGCTCCCTTTTTCGATAGTAAATTCCAGTTAAATATCATGGTATTTGTTAAGCTGGCTTTTTTGTGTGGATTTCAAGCAAAAATACTACTTATGAAAGAAGCTGATTTCCTTAAGTCTTTTACAACTTATACTTTCACATATAGTTTGTTTGAACTATTGAGCGCTTCAATTTCCTTGTTTTTTTTATTGCAGTTATCTTTTTTTGACCAAGGAATAAAAACTGTTACGAATCCAATAGTTTGCACCGTTCAGCTAAGAAAAGAAAATACTATATATGTTAGAAAACTTGGTGAGAAACAAGATTTTTAAGCAACTGGTTTATTTATACTTTTCCAGGGTGCATGTCTCCTCTCACCCACAGACTGCTGGAGATTGGCTGCAGCTCCACCGTGACCCTGATCATAATCAGAAGAAGATGGATGAATAGAGTTTAGACAGATATTTACAATGTCTTGAAATTTTTGTTGCTTTTTCTCTCTCTTTTTTCACACCTAAACAGCCTTTGATTGCAAGTTAAACTAAATTCAATTCTCTTTTATCTCTAAAGCGCCAATTCACAAACATCTCATCTCAAGGTACTTTTCAAACACAGTTCAATCAAATTATGCAGACAGATTGGTTAAAGGTTTTCTAGGGTGTATAATATATCAAAATGGCAGCGTTTTCCATATATGCTATTTAGCATGCATTGACTTTTTTTTTTTTTGCAACTTACACCAGGTAATCTCTTGCAGTATCCCGGTCTCTTTGCTACGTGACAAACAGCAGTGTGGATGCCTGTTTCTGAACATTCT
Source organism: Jordanella pulchra (assembly GCA_034780135.1). Taxonomy (NCBI): domain Eukaryota; kingdom Metazoa; phylum Chordata; class Actinopteri; order Cyprinodontiformes; family Cyprinodontidae; genus Jordanella; species Jordanella pulchra. The sequence continues at coordinate 17,411 of JAUZNJ010013270.1, forward strand.
CAGCTTGTTTCTGCCTGAGATATTTCTACCATTTGTCATGCAGGGTTTGCCTCCCAGCAAAGAAATGAAGATAAACGGGGAGAACTGGTTTCCTTCTTTTGAAATTAGTAGTTGATTAAGAAAAAAAAAAAGAGTAAATGATGCCACACAATAAGAATTTTAGTGGCAAGTCAGCAAGAGTTTAATCAAGCATATTAAAAAAACTCAAATAAGTCACTGTAACAATGTTTAATATGCTTCTGACTCTTTTTTTCCAGGTATAACAGGTTTACAAAGGGATGAAAAGCATGTA
>JAUZNJ010013281.1:0-17702 GCA_034780135.1 Jordanella pulchra
AGAACATTGGAATGCTCCTAAAAATGACTCTGCAGCATCCAAAAATGTAAAAAGATGCTCATTCGGACCTTTATAATAGTAGTCCTAAAAGGGTTAAAGAACTCTGGTCCATTTAAAGCATACAAGGCATTGGTGGTGTGAATACACTCAATACACAGAGAGCCTTAATAAGAGACAATGAAGCTTGTTTTTGTAATTGACACAATTAGAAAAAGGAAAAGGTATGAATGTTTGTTTAGAGTGACGGCAATGCCACATTCCTCCTCCAGAAAAAACAGACATGTATGACGGAAATCTAAACTCACTTTCATGGCTCACATTTATGGAAGAAAAATTATGGTTTACAAATTAACAGGTTATATTTACAGCACCTTGTGAACCTGCCCCCCCTGCAGCTTTGTGATTAAAAGATTGTAGACTCTCCATTGAAACCAGATGACACCAGCAGGCATTTTGATTTTATTAGAAAGGTGAGTCATTAGAAAGGGAAATACATTTCACAAACAAACAGCAGTTAGAACGCTCTTCCAGAGGAATCTTTTTATGAGCAATAACGGCATAGGATGGAACAAAAAACTCTCATAGTTTTGAGCAATTAATTAACTCTCAAGCGGATTAAGCCTTTGTGTACAAGGTTAGCAGGTCAACTCTTTGTTTATTCATTGCTAGTCCAATGAGTAACCACCATCTATTGATCGAGCTGATTATTATACGTCTCTCATATGACAGGACACATGCGCGACATATGAACCCTACTTGAACAGGTCACATTGAAAGTCATCTTATAGAACCTAACAGCTGAACCGGACAAGCAGTTTGTGTGATTTATATAGCTGCCTTGGTTGTAAAGCCATTGATATCTGGGGGTAATGTGTCAGCATCAACTCAAAGAAGTGGTTAGTAGCAGTCAGACACTATAGCTCTTAAGGACGATTTGTAATATTTAGGTTGAAGCTTCTAAAATCTTGTATGCAATATTATTCAATAATATATTTGTAAAATTGTGAATCACTAATGTTGAATTACTTCATTTCACCTTTCCTTGGAAAAGAATATATTGGTACTTTTTTAAAAATGTTCTATCCCTGGATTATCACATGAGCACCTAAAGAGATAATTATTCCCTCCACAGATTCCAGGTCGGCTCCAGGATCTATGTCCAGCAAGCCTAGAAAAGGAAGGATTCCTAATCTGATTCCAAAACCATCTAAACTGACGTCTTTTGATGCTAAATACCAGGGGCTCTACTCCAAGGTCCCATGAGATGAAAAAGTTTATCACTTTTTTTTCAAGGCAACCTAGCTAAGCTAATTTCACCCATTTGTATTTCAGACATTTATCTTTAAGGCATTAGTAGTACCTTATGACCTTAGCTAAGAGTTCAAGGTATTTTTTCTTAAAAAAAAAACTCTGGGAATATGCTCCAAGTATTGCAATAAAGGGTCCAAATCTAGTATTAGAAAACAACCACACTCCAATAAGATGGTTGGGAAGCCTTAACCTGAGTAAAACCATGTATGATCCAGTGTATTACTACTAGGATAAAATGACATTACCCCTCCTGATTCTGTGGTTCAAAATTTAGTTGAACTATTCAGCGTATTTGAAATGAAGTTAAACAATTGGGTCATAACCATACTTTAAAAAAATTTAAAAAAGATGATGCTAAAATGAAAAGTGTTAACTGGGTTCACTGCACTAAGCTTGACTCATCATTTGGTAAGAGATTCTTTAAGAGCTACCTCCTAACTGGCTTTCAATGTTACTGATTGAATAACATTATTGCAAGAATTTTTGCAGTTCTAGTTAGTTTTTCTTCTTTTCCAATACGAAACCGATATTACAGCCTTGAGCCAATACTGACATTGACCCGATACGATTTTAGTATCAATCATACCAGCTTAAATTACTTATTTTGTACTGTACAATGTTAGAAAAGGCTTGACCAATTAATAGTACTAAAATAGAGAACAATAGTCAACCTTTTACAGAATCAGAGTGTTTCTATTAGCGAGAAAATATTAGAGATTTATTGTCCAATAAAACCCAATATTAGTTTTTTTGGCAGATATCAAACCGATACCTGATATTATTATAGGATTGGGACATCCCTAGTTCTAGTCAGTGGAGTACCAACAAAAAATGTACACCACTTCTTCATGTTGAAAGAAAAAGTTTAACTACTGTATTTATGTATGTATGTATGTATGTATGTATATAAAATACTATAATCTAGTTATAACATATCTTGAGATGTCAATGACCGCCCTGTTCTTACCGACTTCTTTGATATGGCTAAAGCTATTCAGGTGTAGTCTCACAAAGAGTTATGCAACCTGGTTCCTCTCATTCATTGTGATTGTTGAGAAATGTTAATTTAATTAATAAGAGCTTAGAACACAACTGACTTTTCATTAAAACCATAATGATTTCTCCTTTACTGTGAATACTATTTTGCCATTTAATATAGATTGTTTAAGTGTTTTCCAGGAAGTGAAAATCAATATTCTTCCAAGCTTGACTGTCATATTTTCACAGAAATTGGTGTATAAACACGATCAAACGAGGTCACATCATATACAGATAAGTTGCTGTATTGTGATTAGCCATATAATAATCTTTATCTACATTTATTTGAAAGAACAAACAAACTGTCTTGTTTTGTTAATCCACCGGCATAAAACAGACCTCTGAATCTCAGATTTAGTATCTCAAACTAATCAAATTCAAGAAGCTTTATGGTAAGAAGAAGCTTCGCATTACTCTGAGTTTTCGCGAGAGATGTACCTATAAGTTTTCATAATGGATTCCCGTTTTTTAAATACAATAACACTCAAAAGATGAAATACAAAGGTTTCTTAATATAAGTATTGGTTTTGAGTCTAGTAAAAAATGACAATTTTAAGACTTTCTCATACATGCATCAACTAGTTATTGCCAAACTAGTTACTTTGACACTGTAATAACTGAGTAAGTAACTTGGTTGCTGTACCTATTGGAAGAGGTAACTAGTAACATTTACTAGTTATTTTTTCAAAGTAATATGCCATACACTTAACTGTATGAAGGGCAACTGATTAGAGATGATGGAGAGGGATGAGGTGAGACTGATTACTAAGTGAAAACAGCTGCGGATAAAGGCATCTAGGGAATCTAACAGATTTAATTTGGTGAAATAAATCAAGACAAAGAAAAATGCTTAGCAAATTGCAACGCATTGACACACAATACAAACCCAGAAGGTGACTAAATAACAGCAAAATAGAAAGTGACTTGAGCAATATGCACCAAAAAAGCATGCAATCAAAGACAGAAGCTAAAGGGCAGCAACATTTCAACTCAAATTCTTTAGTTTTTCCAGGTATGTCTCTCTAAATAAGAAGTAAACTTTAAATGCTATTATTGCACTTTGAAAAATAAAACATATTTTGTGAATCTCAGTAAAAAGTAAAATTCCTTTCAATGTAGAACAATCCAGTTTAGACCATTCTGTACATCTGCATCAACTTCTAGGAGAGAATTGTTCAGTTTTTATTTCAATAAAAAGAGCCAGTTGCTGTCATGGTTGTGAATATATATACTCATTGTCCTTAACATTCAGAACATTCAGAAGTAGAAGGTGAATAATTCTTTATTCAACTTAAAATATTAATCATAACTCTTTGCAACCTTTTGGAAATATTTCAAAGATATAACAATCCATAGCTGCCCTCTTGCAATTGATAATAGAGTTTTTTTCTGGAATGTAGGTAGTAATAGATATAAAAAATGAAGAAAAACATCAAAAGCTCAGATTCTTTCCAACTCAAAACCAACACTAATTGTTTATAAACTTACAATAATAACCCCCCTTTCTTTTTTGTTTTCTTGGTTTTTTTTTTGTTTTTTTGGGGGGGGTTAGCACCCAGGTCATCTAACGTTTGAATAAATAATTTCATTTCAAGAATGGTTTACCTACCTAAACTGATGTGTAAAAACGTCAATCCAGATATATGAGCACAGATCAAACAGGCAAGACAAAGTAAAGACATGTAGATGAAAAGCTCGGTGGCAGACTAATCAACCCCCTCTAACGCTCACATGGCCGATCAATAGAAAGACCCGGGGCCTTGGGCTAGCACTACATTACACACCCAAATTTCATATTCATTCATTGATTTTACTTTTCATAATAGTATATCATTGGCACCAATGGGAGCAAAAACGCAGGCCAGGGCCGAGGTCAACTCTCACATGGACACATGGATGGATGTTTCTACAATATTGATGGCACACACAGAAAGAAATGACTAAATATCTGGATCAATAGCTCGTTTCCCTAGCCAGGACAGGTTGTTTCACATTGAAATATATAAATACTTCTTTATAGCTGCAGGACTACTGCTAACTAACAGTGCAAATTCACCCCTTAAGGTAAACTCTTTGATTAGCCAAGGCCAGAGGTGAATAAAGGGGTTTGCATGTGCAGGGATGCCACACTTCCAGTGTCCTGGGGATGATAATGCACACAGAGGTCCAGTAAGGGGACCAATAATCTTGCTAGTCACAAGCCCCAGGGAAAGATTCCTGACCCCCTGTTCATTTATTCTAATGACCATCTCAGAGCATATTATTCTGGTCATGTTAAAATGATGTCTACCATGAAACATTAACTATTGTTTTTCTATGCCTTTAGATGCAACCAAATACTGAACATAGAAGGTATTGTATGCAGAGAAAGAAAACAACATAACATCAAATTAACCTTAGTGATAATCACTTTCTGTTGATGTTAATAACAAAAGAGCTGCCTGTTTTTATTTACAGTACAACACAAGAGAACAACACCCAACAACACGGCTTCTCATGCTCCACAGTGGCCAGAAAAGCCATAAAGAGAAGGGAACTGCATCACTGCCTGCTTCTTAATTAAATGAAAGCTGTTAGTTTCATTTACCTCCCTTCTTTTTTTACATAACAAACCAGCCTATAGCTGAAGACCTCCCAGGCGCCATCCCTGCTTGGCCCTAAATCATGACTGGGTGAGTGGCCCAGTGGGTCCCCACTGGACGAATAGCAGCCGCCCGGCGACTAGGCCAGCACAGTGCATGTGGCAGATCGACACCTAGGCTGCGATAAGTAATTCTATAGAGGATTAGCTGCATGATAGCCTGATCAATACTGTGTGCTCAGGCCATTAGGAATGCAGTGAGGAAATGACCCCCTCTGGTAATAAAGCAGGGCATCTGGGTTCTCCTTCATTTGCCAACTCCATTAGTGTAATAGTATCATTATCTGCCACAGCCGTATTTTTCTAAGCAATGGCTTTAATACGGTTGAAGCAGCGGGGGTCTGATGAAGCTCTGAGAGCCCCCATGCCAAGTGTTCCACCATCTCCATTCTACACAGAGCCTAGGTGTAAATCTAGCTCCATAGGAGCTTATGTGCTATCCAACTGCAGGTACACAAACCCATGTTTTATGTCAGTACCTAACAGTATTTCTCCATTACTGGCTCGTTAATAGAGGAAGCCACATGTAGTTTAGATTTTGAAAGAGAAAAGATGGCCGGTAGAGCCTGAAGCTGCTGAATGTGCTAAATCTGACACCCCATCTTGCTAAAACATCAGCCTTGACATGACAGGACATTGGCGTTAGTTGCCATAAATCGTTTCCTTTACACTAATTCATCAGCTAACATTTTGTAGGGGAGAATTGATTAACCATGTCCGGATGTGTGGCGACATAATCAGCTTTTACCTCAGTAGCTGTTAATTTAACAGGCCCACCAAGGGAAACACAAACCATTTTAATGAGTGTTTAGAAATTAAATACCCTAAACAGCTTGCACAAGGTGCCACAACTAGAGCAAACCAATGAGGCTGATCTAAGCAATGGCTGGGGCTGAGCCCGGGACCTCACAACATCTGGTGACCCTGTGTGATCATTACTTAGCCGGCTGCTCTAACACACACACACTTCCTGTTTCGACCCAACACTTCATACTTGTCATCACTGTGCAAATGGCAAACTTGCATCAAAGACCATTGATATGGGGAGTTTGCATCAAAGAACATCGGGTTACGGGACAGGGTCAGAGCTGTTTTCTCACTTGGTGAGGCATAAGTGGAAACTCATCCTGTGATGACAATACTGATAGATCATAGTGAAATGTGCTAAAGTCATTACAATACAACACATATTGAATCATTGTAGTAGTGGGGGAGGAGTGGGGGCTGCAGTGCTAATGCACAGGAAAAAATGAACTCTGTTGGGTCTGACTTGTCAAACCCACGACTGCAGATCATTTTAGACGACATGAACTTGGGGTATTTCTGAATAAAGTGATGATATCAATTACAATAATCCAATTATCTGATCATTCTTCTGTGCCCTTCATCTTATCGCTTTTTCCCAACTATTTCTTCTGTCATATTTTGTCCACTAAAATCTACATTAAGCTTTTGTGGCAGCAACCTAAAGAGTTTCACCACGAGGAACCTAGAATATCACAATGAAGACTAGAATGTACTGGGCAGCTTCAGACAGAAACTGAGAAAATTATCTGGGCTATTCCAAGCAGAAATGTACTCAGTTGAGTAACAATATCAGCCATCTTGTATGATAAAGTATTTCAGCATGGAAGCAAAATAAATGTGTGAAAAACAAAGTCCTCTTTTTAACTTGCAGTACCAGCACTGTGTGGCTCCACTTCAAACTCTCCAGACAATTAATATGATCATGACCATAGCAGAGCCGTGAACAGCAGTCTAGCATGTCTTATTTCGACTTTGTTTAGCACTGGTGGGACCTGAGGAGGAGCAGGAACCAAGAGAGCCACTAGCAGGCAAGAAAAGGCATTGATGGAGATGGCTGGGATATAGGCTGATTGGAGTTGCTCCAGCTGGGGTGACTAGATTTCACAACAAATGTTGAACAACTAGGATGTTTACGAAGAACAATGCAGGAGTGATGCGGCTTTTTCAGCTGTGTATTTCTTTCACTAATTACTTTTTATAGTGTTTTACATCATGCTCTCCTCTTATCAAATTGATAATTACTTTGGCAAATTTGCGAAAATCTCTAATCTCTCTGAGAATCACCTGTCATTGGCCTCATCCAGTTATAAACTGTGCTGCAGTCTTTTTTTGAGCCTGTTTTTTATTTTATTTTCTTGAAACACACTTTCCATCATATCTTGTATTAAAATCATAGCAATCTGTTCTGCTTTAAGAGCCTCATGGGCAGACTGGTCATGACTTGCGCCACTGGCATAGGTTTGTGACTATGACAACAGCTCTGCTTTCTTTGCATTTAGGAAAAGTGCCTGTTTATGTTATTTTTATTTTTTGGACTTTTATTTTAATTTGATGCAATGAAATATGGGATATTATTTTGATTTCTGGTACAGTGTAGAGCTGGGTGATATGACCTCAGATCAATATTACGATAAATTGGACAGTTTTACATCGATAACGATAAATGCACAATAAATGCTCAGGGCCCTCTATCTGAACATAATGATGTGCAGGAAATGCAACTGATCTAATTTTCATCACCATCAAGTTAGAGAGTTTTGTTAAACATACAGTTATAAGCCCTTTTCCCACAGAAATTAGCAGGTTAACCCGAGTTTCAACATGGCTCAGCCCGCTAATAATCAACTTAGCTCCCTTCCCACTGGAAAAAAAATTGAGTCTGACCCCCACTAGCAAGCTGTATAGTCTCTGTTCCCCCTCCACTGTGTCTGCTGACATGATCACACTGGGTTAGCAGTGATGATGTCACAGTGTGACAGAAATCTTGAAAGTAAACAATGGCGAGCAACACGTAAGGAAGCCAGGAATTAGTAAGTATGCTTTATTGTTTCGCTCTTTTATCTGTCCGAATTTCTCTCACCAGTGCTGCGCCATGTGTATCAAACGTAAGCAGATTTGTTTCGGCTTGTTAGATAAGACACAACTGGACTGTGTTGACGTACGTATGTTGCGCTCAATGTTATCATGTAAATTAGTGGGTCGACCCAGCTCTGCTGTTCCCACTGTATGCCGATTGGAGCTGATCCGTTGGAAAGCGATTTTAACCCGGGTCGCTGGCAAGTCATTTGACGCAGTTTGAAATGAGTCAGTGAGCTGTTCCCACTAAAAGTCGATTGTTCCCGGGTTTAAACTGGTTTTCGGCCAGTGAGAAATAAGTAATAAATGCAATGGGACGGTTTAGATCTAAACCTTTGCATTTCTGAAAATCTTACTGAAATACATTAAAAGTTTCTGAAAAGATGGAAACTTTCCACTTTTGCAAGGTATTGCACAGAAGAAGGTATAAAATGAAGCTGTTTTATAATTTTGCCTTAGTCGGTTGACCTTAAACTAACAAGCATGCGCTAAAATGAATCTCTAACCCTACCCAGAGCCAAAACACAGATTTAATATCTAAGGGGCCCAGATTACACATACAGTTGTCCTAAACAGAACAACAGCCACAATGAGACCTGGTTAAGCTGCATGCAGTTCTTTCTTGGCTGCTTTACAGTGATAAAGTCATTTTGCTATTAAATTGGCTGTTGCTCAATATTTTATTTATCTAAAGAGAAAAGAAGCTAAGCCATTAGGTCTTTGCCGTTCGGCTGCCTAAAGGGCCAGCTGGAATGAGTTCTTCTCTGAGCCGCTCATCTGGCTGCCATGGCTGCTTTCATAAACAGGAGGAACCACGTCTTACATAGTTTCACTGCTGTCTAACATGATCCAAACATATGTGCCTCGGCAAAAGAGTCAACAAGTTGGAGTACAGGAGGAGAAACAGACAGACTAACAATATAACGGAAGAGTATAAGTTAAACGGTCAAAAAGAGCCTTTTAGTTTTGATTAGACATTTCTGATATATCAAGTATAGACTTAATGTTCTTATATTGAGATGTCAGAACAAGGACCCGGAAACCAGGCAAATTCTCTCTGATTTATACAGTATATGGGGTCAACGGACTAAACCTTTTCCTTCCAACAAGCAGAGTAATTTTTTATTCTTTATTTTACCTTGTCAACCAACCAAAATTTGAAATAACACTATATCTATGGTTGGCACAACATTAGTATAACTTTAACTGTAAAACATTTCAGAAGCAAAATTAATCATAGATTTTCTTTTTCACATTGAAGTAACTCAATTACATGTTTTTCATTAGAATTTGTGTGTAAACTTCACCTAACTGTAGTATTTCCCCTTATGTTATCATACTGTGAGAATGCCTGATGACCACTCCTTCTATCAACAGCAGTGATATCTCCTCGCAGATCCAAAATGCATACAAATCCTACCTCCTGTACTTTTATGTAAAACTCAAAAGGCACAGACCACTATGACATGTTCTGGGTAAGAAAACCTTGAGTTAACACATTGCAGTTTGATGGTACCAAGTTTTTGACAAGGCCTGCCAGCGCACCAGCAAAAGTGGTATAAGGAGCCGCAGTAAAGGTTCCTTCAATGTGGTGCTTTCTCTTACACCTCACATAAAGGACCTTAAACCCTAAACAAAAAAAGCACCTTGACGCCAACTATAGTTGTGTTTCTGTAAGGAGGTCTGTGGCTGCTGTTTGGGTTAAAATTAGTTTATTATGGATCATGCTACTAGGCCCTCACCTCAAAAACAGCTTCATTCTTTCTTTTGGGAGTTGCAGTTTTGATAACTGACAATGTTAATGTATAGATACCAACTTAATTCAGTGTTACACCTATTGCTGAGGTCTAATTTTCTAATATTGTAGGTTCAAGTTCGAACAAAAATTAGCTTCATTTTAATTTCAAAACTCATTATTTCAAAAAGATCCAGTCATGTCCTATGACTTTATGAATTTCTACACCAGTAGCTTACTCTGGTTTCCTACGACGAAAGTGATAAAGCCAAGCAAATCAGTATTTTCCTAGCTGAGGCCTGAAAAGACAAAATACAAAACAATTAATAATAAATGCTAAAAAAAGATAACTTCAAGCCAATCAAGTCCCTTTAATTCAAACCATTAAAAAATTATTTAGTGGCCATCATTGTCAACGGGAGAAGATAAAACTACAGAAGGATTAAAGAATTTAGCTGGCTATTTTTCTAACCTATTCACATGATCTTATTATTTAAAGGTAATGTTATATAATGGCCTTTTAGATCATTTGTTTTGTTCTTTTTTTACGCAGCAGGTTAATCTATAACAGAAAAGGTTTTAACTTTTGATAAAATAATTACAATTTTCCCCTGGACCGTTGTAATGCAACACATAATCGAATGTATCAATAACATGGGTGATTTTAGAGGGGCCAACGTGGACCATTGCCCCTGTTGAACTTGCCCTGGCCCCTATTCCGTCCTCCATTCTGAAATTGTACACTCTACAAAAATTTAGAAATGACAGTCAGCTAAGAGCTTCAGCTGCAAAAAGAGGATCAGTTGTTATCTGTTAGATCAGAGCTCCTCATCCTTTAGCTTTCTCAATATACAACATAAAGCACTCCTGCCATGCTTTTATTTTTCCTTTTGTTCTGTGGCCAAATTAAAAAACAACACTAGGCCCACCCTGCCCACTAAATCTGCTCTAGAACCGCCACTGACTGTCAAGTCTTGGGCAGCTGGAGCCTGCTAACCTGACAGCTGACTAAAGCCTCATATACTAACTTAAATATTTGTTTAAACTGTTGCACTTAGTTACATTGTTCCTGAAACAGATCTAGAAGCTTTTTTTCCCCCTCTTTCTCTCTCATTCATCCCAGAGTAACATCAAAATGTTATATCCAAACTAGTACTTCCAGATCTTGCTTAACTTTTATAATTATATAGGTCTGTATGATCAAAATTAAGATTATGCAGTATTTTGAATGCATGCGGCATGTTTTGAACTCGTATCATGTCGTGTTTTCAATGTATATGGAGTGTAGCCAAGACCCTCTTTTGTAACCTAAAAGCTACACATCAGCAGTGCATCTACTTGATAAAACCGCCCTTTGTGGCAGTAATTCTTCATTTTGGCAGAATGAGAAGGGGAAAATGGGAAAACACAATAAAGGAAACAGGCAAGGTGAGGTATGCGCTGACATTCGAAGCCTTGCAGCCTCCAGAATGCAGCCCGCAGCACCGCATAAGGAGCGTTAGATATTCAACCAGCGACAAGGCTTACAAATATGCCAGACCGAACGGAGAAAAACGCTATCAATACCTTTCTTCCCTTCTCTCTCTCACTGTCATCCGATCTTTTCATGTTCCTGGAGTTGTGTTTACACTACCTCGCTTTCATTAGGGGCGATGTTGGTTGTTGTAGTGCACGAAAAAAAAGACGTTTCGATATTTGTTCATTCTGACATCCTGTTCACATTAGAAAGAAAATGATTTTGTTTGTTTGCAAGGCGGTGACCCATGCACCGCGGCGTTAAGCGAGTTCGGGTGAAATTTCTCAACTGGGACTCTAAAAGCGCAGCTGTAAGAACTACAAGTCCCGAAAGTGAAAGGGCGCGCGCAGCGGAAGTAGCGTTAGAACTCTGCGCAGACGCGGAACATTCCCGAAAATTATTAAAAACTTTACCGACACAGATGTGCTATCATAAACATCTGTAACTGTTAAATAGTAAAAAAAAAAAAAATGAAAAGAAGAATATTTTGTGCTGTTAATCATTTATTTACTTTTTATTTTTGAGTTTGGGGGGGGGGGGGGTGTTTTTTGATGACAGCATGATGCTTCAAATGCAGATATGTTTTATTTATGAAAATACTAATATTTAAAAGTCATTGTATGTTAGTTGTTAGAGTTTCATTTGTTTCAATTTAAAAAGGAAATCTCTAATGATGTATGTTTATTCTGCTGTTTTTCCTGCAAAAGGGTGAGAGCTTCATTTTGTCATTATTATAAGTAGTTTTATTACTACTATCATTAGCTAACCAAAGGGATCTAAAATAAATTCTTCACATGAACAATCCATATGTTCCCCACTTTTTCCAAATCAAAAGCAGTGCTACTTTCATCTTAAGCCATGTGTAAAAATAGCTATCATGCTTTGAACGGGCTCCAGCTTAAGTCTTGCCAACCTTCTTTCAACTCTTGCATGCGTCTCAAATCCAGGTGCCTGCTATTCTGCTAGTGAGGGCTTTCAGCTACATCAGTTCTTTTTCAACTCGCCACAGATCATGAAAGTGCACCGTAAACACGCAGCAGCAGTGTGACTGCCTTTGTCTGTCACCTGTGAATGCCCTCCCAAGAGCTGAACCAGAATGCTTGTAACCTGGACAGAACAGTACTGAAATGTGTTTAGTCCATTGTTTCTTATCACAGCACATATGAAATGCATTCGAGCTTCACGGACGGTCTGGTGTTGGCTGTGGGAGGGCGGCGCTTTGGTGAATTGCAGGGGTCTGAAACACCTGTTACATATTACCATTACATACTTTGATCAGTGTCTTCATTAGTTCCCTGTGTAATATCTTTTCTTTTATGGTAGAGCTGACCTAAGTGAGCGCACCAAAAGTGATTTAACACACACGTTTCATTTACCTGTCTTGCAAAGTGCTTAAAAGCTCACCCACTGTGACAGATGTGAGTATGTCTGGCATCCTTAGTTATTAAAGGATGACGGTTCTTTTGATTCCTATTTATAACCTACATTTCCTTCCATCTGTCCGAGTCCTCAAAGGGGAGAATGTGTTTGAAAAATATCCTTTGACTACTTTTTTATGAAAACTAGATCCATATGCTTAAAAACAGGGGAAAAACTCTAGTGTTTTATACTCTTATGGTGTCAGAATCTGCCTTTATCCAACCTCCATTTGTCTTTACTCAGCATGTGTTTCGTTCATGTGTTCAACTATGATTCACATATTTCTATTGTCTGTCATAGTTATGGTTAACATAAATAATTTTGGCTTACTTTGAAAGATCTGCTGCTCTTTGACTGAACACAATATGTCAAATTTTAAATAAAACACCATCCACATAACTCCTACCGAAACAAAGGATTTCCATCCTAGAAGGGTTATTTTACTGTTTTAGTCAGAAAATCCAATACAAACAAAAAAAACCCAAACAATTCCAGTCATGGGTGAAATCATAAAGTTTGCTCTGATTATCCAACTAGAGGTTGGATACCTCATCCTTGCAGAAATAAAACTAAAAATTGACAGAGCTAATTTATAAAACTCAATAAAAACATTATACAAAGTAAATCATTCTGCTCCAGGTAACACTCTAAACCTCATGCACAAACCCAAAAAATTGAAAAAAATATTTCTTGTCTTAAAACCCCAACGATGCCAACTTTTACTGACTGAATACTGAAACATTTAGTCTTTTTTATGAATTACTAAACAGTGTAGAACGACATAAGGGCCCATAAATAATATGTTTAAGTTTTCCCATCCCATCTGTGCCACTAAGTTACCTTCGTAAGCTTCGATTGCCTATTTTAACTCTTTCTATACTAAAGCACTTAACATAGAGCCTTGCTGTCTTTCTATGCATTCAAAGTTGTGAGGCCTCTGACATGGTCAGTCATCTAACCTTTAACCTCTTAAACTGTCTTGTTTCGCCCGGTAATTGTGATAAGATTCATTGTCTACTAAAGCAATTTTTACCTGATGCCTGTCTGTCTTTTAAGGATCATTCTTATTTTGTCTTAAAATTTAGAGAAAGTTGAAGCTGATTGTGACCAAGTGTCTTTTCTGTATACTATGTTTAAATTAATGTACTATTATTTTATCTTGTTAATAGAACTTTGTTGTTACTCTTTTGGAATGGTCTCCCTTGCAAAATAAGATTTTACACTGATATATAACACTTTTAGATTTTAACTGTAACTTTTTTAGATTTTAACTGTAACTTAGGTAATGCTCTTGTGAGAATATCATTACTCTTATTTGTGTAAAATTTCAGGTTACTCTATCCACCACAAGTAGCTATTTGGAAGTTAAGTACATATGCAGCAGATGCTGTCACTTTGATTTCTTTTTCCTCTTCTAAATTAGCTACTGTAAATATTGAATTCTATAAATTTATGTTGGAAAAATGTTTTTGAAAAGTGTTACTTTTTGTTTTACAAGGATGTTGTTTATTTATTTTTTTAAATGATATTTTATACTTTGAAATACCAGAATTTGCACATAACTGTCTATCTGATTATGTTATTTTTAACTCTAAATCACGTTTTATTAGCCAGTGGTACTCAGTACTTGAGTAGTCATAGTAGTTTTTTACTCTTAATTGAGTTATTTCTTGGATTATTGCTTTCCAGCTCTAACACCTTTGGTGCTACTCTTAAGTAAATTTTCTTAGGAACTCTACCCAACTCTGTATTTATGCCTCGATTGCATAGGTGACCTATATATACAGTCATCATGTCACCTCTGAAAACAATTTGCTCAGAGTAAAGAGGCTGCTTATACGCAGACCACACTTTTATTAGATTTCTTTAAAAAAAACAATTAAAATCATTTCATGTTTTCCTCCAGCCTTACAATTACATTTCATAGTAGCTTGTTTATTTAATGTGAAAAAGATTTGGATGGTGTCAATTTTTTGATGTTCAAAATATTTTTGTATTTTTAAATCCCAGCTTTTTATGCTGATGATGTAAAAATCCCTTTTCACTGTCTTCAGTTCACACACTCTGTCCACCATTAGTTTCTTCCTACAGGGGATGAGTCAAACTTACTGTATTCTCACATGTTTTTACTGTTAGTTATAACGATGGGAATACAGTGAGGAAGAAAAACTCCCTTCCTTTTTTTGATGCTTGTGTTTGAGGCTCTGTGAGCAATCATAATGTGCAGGCTCTCTGCAGTAAGACAAGCCAATTACCTTCCTCAACAGTGCCTGTCATTTGTCGAACAGTGAATCAGGCTCTAAAGTAGGCACCTCTGTTCTTGTATCTGACCTGCCGGGTCTGGCATCAGACGAGGTCACCACTATACATACTCTGATGTGGTTTCATCTGGAGGAAGACTAGTAGAAGTACTGCTTTGAACTTATTCTGTCATCAAAAAGTCCTGTGAATGGATCTGGACAATGTGTTTGTGCTCAACTTGAAGATATGTTTTAGTGTTAATGCCCATTGCATCAGCCCTGGATGATTCTCTGACAAGACTTCCTTTTCCTGGTATAATGAGGGTATAAAATCTCTGCAAATAAGAGACATAATGATTCAAAAAACCCTTTCCTTTTAGACTCCATGCAGACATGCTTCTTCGTGAAAAATGTGTCTCTGAAGCAAGGGTTTTATTTAGGCTACCCTTTTGAAACCATAGTTTTATGAAATTGCAGTTACATTATTAAGAAGAGATCAGAGATAGTTGTTAAATGTGCTGAAAGCAGGGTGTTGTTGGATCTCCAGCGAAGGTAATGCAAGGAATTTAAAAACAGATTTTTTCCACTCCCGGAGCCGAGACCCAGGACCGTCCTCGGCATTGTTCTGTCTCTGTGGAGACATGTTTATTTTTGATTTTTATTTATATTGAATGACCATATGGAGTAACTATGTGCCTCCTCAGCTTGCTAACCTCTGATGTTAGCCCCAGGAAGCTGTTATTTGTCAGTACTATAAAGCAGATTGCTGTCCAGTGGTTTCAATTACCATCAAAGACTTCTTTGCAGGCAGTAATAGCTGTATCAAAAGCTGAAATTTATTATCTAGCTTGTGTGCTAAAATCTTCCAAATGATTGTCCTCCTTCAGTTAAAGATTTTCTTTTTCTTTCTGCCACTGCTTTTCTACTTTGTTGGGTATTTGAAGGACCCCACATCAATTCTGCAAATGTCTTTCTCTAAATGGCCAGGATGAACTTTCTATTGGCCATCCTTTCTTACTCCCACCTTATTTTCAGTTGTTTATCTGTTTATTACATAGAATGTAACAATATGTTCCTGAGAACCCAATAATCAACCAGTCACATTGTTACAGTTGGTTGGATCGATACTAGTATTGATAATATCGATACCAATGTTTGTATAGATATTGAACAACACTCATGAAAATATTGATACTTTTTTCTGTCTGCGACAGACGGTCTGAAGTGGATTCACTAAAGTCTCCCTGTCTGTGTCATAGCACTTGCTACTCCCCCTCCCCTCTCATCACAGTCTTGCACCATCATGTGGCTCTGCAGCTCCTGCCAAGCAAGCACTATTTGTTGCGATGTGCTAATTGCGTTTTTATTGTCTTAAGATTTTGTTTTAGATTGGTCTGAAACTTTGTTTTGTTAATGTTCCATTGTTTGACTATACTAATAAAGTAAAATCTCAAAAACAGCAATAGTTTCATGATACATAAAGCTTTAGATATAAAGAATGTATCTGCATTTCGATACTGATCCTGTTTTTACTTGGTATCGGTTTGATACCAAAACTCTTGGTATCACCCACTTCTACATGGTGTTGCACTCAAAAGCCTGTTGGGTCTATAATGTAATCTGATATGATATGATTATGTACTATATAAATAACCATTACTTGACTTAACTGATAGGTTTATTAAGAATTTGAGATAATAAACTGGAATTGTTGGTAAGCAGACACGCAGCAGCCTTGAAAAGGCAGATAATAGCTAAACCAGCCAGTGACAGGCTGAATAGACTAATGGCAGAGTTGAGAAGGAAAATGATGGCTGACCAGGCCAAGTACACCTTGCTGCAGCAAACAGAAAGGGGTGGGACGGACCAATGTCAGTCTCATGCTTTATATGGCAATGGGACCTTTGCACTCCGGAAGTTAAGGGGGCGGTAGATACACATTTTCTGTACCAGCCATGTTGTAATGCTTAAAACAACAAAGCATTTTATTTGACAATGGCTTTCAAAACACTCAAGAACACTTTCAACATTAAAAATATAAATTAAACAGTAAAGAAACGTCTACAAAACTTGTTATGTCATGTGCTATGTAGGTAAGTTCATGTCAGGATTGTGTACATTGAAGTTTAGAAACATTAGGTTTAGGCATTAAGTCCACTGACCTTAGGGTTATTAGCAAACTGTCATAGAAAGATTATATAGATTAAAATGTAAGCTTCAAATCAAATTTAGGTTTAGGGTATTCCACAGCCTCCCCTTCGTTTCCGTAGTGCTGGGGTGTCAAAGTGGTTCCAGAAAGGGCCGTGTGGCTGCTGGTTTTCTTTCCACCCAAGCAGTAGCAACCAGACTCAATTTATCCAATCAAGTCATTAGATCAAGACTAGACTCACTTGATGAGATGGCCCTTTCTGGAACCACTTTGACACCTATGCAGTAGTGCAATAGTCCCATTGTCAAATAAGGTATGGGATAGACAGTTGTCTGTCCCTGCCCCTTTCTGTTTTCTGCAGTGAGGTCCCTCTCGACCAGGTTGATGAATGACTGAAAGGGCTGGTGACAGGTTGAACAGACTGGTGAAAGGTAGAGACACTCCAGGACATGACAAGAGTCAGAACCCGATGAGTATCCAGTAAGGGTAGAGTGAGCAACATAGAAAGGCAGAGGGTGCACAAAATTACTAAAACAAATGTTATACAGGCCAGGAGACAATCTGGTGGAAACTGAAATTGAGTGCAAAGTACTAACAGACAGAGTTGTATAGCTCGCTTCATAAAACACACATTCAAGAAGGGACTAAGGGAAAGGGGGTATGCAGAATTGTTATTGTTTTGGTGTTAGTTTAGCATATCGTCACCTTCTTAAAATAATTGCCTAAGTCATTTTTTGCAATTTTTCAGGAAACACAAAAAACTGAACTGG
>JAUZNJ010013292.1:0-17699 GCA_034780135.1 Jordanella pulchra
GTGTGTGGGGGTGTGTGTGTGTGTGTGTGTGTGTGTGTGTGTGCGTGTGTGTGTGAACCTGTGTATTGAAAAAAGTTTACCATCTTTCATATATAACCTAACATTGTAGGTTGTAACTGCTGCTTCTCCCCCTTTCGGCTTCTGGTGCACAGATTCACCATGGGGATCAAGGCTGCTCTCCCCAGATATGAGCTGTATCTCTACTCAGCTGTACTCGCAGGCGCACTAATATGGGCTGGCAGTTGGATATTGGAAGCCTCAAGTGGTGAGTGCACAACCCCTCCAGGAGGAATTGAAAACAGAGGCCCCGATGGCATTTGTCACAGAAACTAACATTTTAGAGTCGTTGTCATGAGGACCACTCAAAGTACTCGCACTATTGGACTGTTTGGTGTTTTGTAAAATCACAACAACAGACTTTTACTGGAATTCTTTAAGTGATATATTGGCACGAGGTTCTAAGCCTGATTTAGTTCTTTACTTTGACTAGGCCATTATAACACATTGTGCTGTGTGTTTAAGGAAAATGACCTCGGCCACAGTCTCAAGTCTTATGCAGCCTATGGGATTTCCCCATTACTTTGGTTCAGATTTTCCCTATTAACTCTAAACATATTCTCGTCCATGCTGAAGAAAAGCATCCCTACCGCTTGATGTAGCCACCACCATGTTTCACAGCAAAAACATCAACCTTGATTCAAATGTTTGCAAACCCAGACAGAAAGAAGAAGAAAAGCTTGTTTTCTCCTTGTTGTTCTTTCATGAAGGCCAGACTTTTAGAATCATGAAATGTAGATCTCTTCAGCTTATCCAGAGCTCCCAAAGGCTAATTTCGGGCTACCTCTTTTGACTATTGCTCTTCTTCTGCTGACATATTTTTGTATGTTTTGTAGTTGTATCACATTATTTCTGAATAACTTGGCGACCTGGTAATTGGTTTAAATTGATTTTATTTTAGGAATCACAGCAATGTGTGGCTGAATATTGATGCACGCCACACTTAGCAGATTTTTACCGGTAAAAATTGTAAAAAATAATAATAAAATCAATCCCTTTCTTTCCACATCAAAATTATGTACTCACCTCTATTCTTCTGTCTTTATGGAACAGTTTCATGGGTGTGAATTCACTATATTTTTATAGGCACTTTAGAATGGCTAATTTAATGAGACAGTGTGTCTAAACTGTGTCTTCATCTTGTAGCTTTCCCAGTTTAATTCAAAAATAGTCCGAGGTTCATTAGGCAGATTAAAAAGATAATACTTCCCCAAAGGAACTGCTGCAGTTTCCTAATGTGATGACAATTTAAGGAGGGTCATGTTTTTTTGTCTAAAGTTTTCCAGACGGCCTAAATTTCACTTTTAGTATTTTTCTCACACATCATGTAAAATGTGAAAATATTTAGGTTCCTACATGTTGAAATAAATCCTCCTGCATTCATGGGTCTGAACAGACTGGGTGTGATCTGGTGGCTGGTACTGATTGTCACTGTCTGTGCTGTCAGATGGGTCCAGGCTTCGTCCTGCTGTCAGTCATCTTCCCCTACTTTCCTCTTAATGTTTTGCTGGCTGTCTTATCTCTGCAGTCCATGTGTTGATGCTACAGCATCACAGCTATCTGGTAATAGAAGCCTGCTGCTCTCTATAAGAGGCTTTCACTGACCTACCCTCACATCATTATGTACTTTTTCACAGCCATTAGGATAGTCAGGCAAAGCAGTGAGAGCTCCTGCTCTGCACAGAGAGCCTTTGCCTCTTCTGCTTGATCTGAATTTTAAATATTATAGTGCTTTTTTTTCTACATGCACATTAATGTTGTGATCTTTTTTCCATGCTTCACATAATTCTAATCTGCCTCAACGAGATTATAGCACGATTAGAATTTTTCTGTCTCAAAAATAGAAAGCTCTGTACAAAATGTGTTATGTAATATTCAGTATCATGCAAAGGATGAAACAGGTTGTCGCACACTACATTTACACTGCAAATAATCCAATATTCAGAGCAAAACTTTAACATATTTTATTTGTGTGAAATAATCTAAACCAATCAAAGTAAAAAATAAATAAATACATGGATTAGGAGTGTAATCAAATCCCCAACTTGTGTTTATGTTTGTCTTTCATCCAGACAATGCAAACAGAAAGGCCTTTAAAGAAAGTGTGAAACCAGGATGGCATTACTTTGGCAGGAAAATGGTGAGTTCTTCATACAAAATTCTAAGACAACAAACAGACATTAGTAGGTGTCTGCAGCAGTTACTTTTGACGCATCTGTTTTCGTTTCAGGATGTGGCGGACTTCGAGTGGGTGATGTGGTTCTCTACATTCCGCAATCATATCCTTTTTGCTCTCACCGGTCATGTGATCTTTGCCAAGATATTTACCCTGCTAGCTCCAAAGGTGTGTGGGAGTGTAATCCAGAGCTGAGGAAATGCTGTGAAAAAAGATGGCACATTAGTTTGTCTGTGTATTTTTTAGTTTGTACGTGGTCTGACTGAGAATACATATGCCACATATGAACTGTATACACAGTATGCACTGCTCTGGTGAATGCACACAATCAAGGCCCTCCATCAGATTTGATTGGAGAGGTAGTGTTATTGCGTATACAAAGCTGCATCGTACTGATGTGGTTAACAGACGTTGTATTGGATAATATCTTAAATTCAGTAAATCAAAATTACATATTTCTCTAGTGAACAAAGATGTTTGTTGTTACTAATACAGTGCATTTCAAAAGTGCAACGTGACTTTGATTTTCATCACAACACAACAATAAGGATCTTATTTGACAGACCCAATTCAAGTAGTGTGTAATTCAAAAGTTTTTTGTACATTTGTACCATGCCCCCATTAACCACACTGTAAGAAATGTCTGTAAATTCATCGTATAAAATACTGTTAATTTTCAATAATTAGTTTTTATGGATCTTCCATCCCTATTTATCAGAGCAGTTTAAGTAAGAGAGTTCTGCCAACTCCGCTGATGACAATGAGCAACATTTTTGAGTAATTTACATTAGAATAACATTTACAGAAAAAAAATCTGTAAAAAAAACGGTTGAGTTTTTTTGGGGTTTTTTTTTACAGATTTTTTTTTACAGAAAAATCCATCAAAAAAAATCCTGGCAGATTTTTTTATTTTTTTTATTTTTTTTTTTTAATAGAATTTCTTTTTAACAACGCCAAACAGCATGATGAAGACCAAGGAACTCAGCAGACAGGTCGGGAAAAAGATGTGAAGAAGTTTTAAACAGGGTTATGACTTAAAATCCATTAATAACTAGAGGGTCTGGAGAATATTAGACAACTGCTTTTTCTGCCACAAATCTGCAAACGGAACTCATATTTGAAAGAACATCATAAGAAGGGAACACAGAAAACATGGTTGAACTTCCTGGCATAATTACATAATATGTTAACCAGGGAACAGATATTGAGCTCACTGTCTCAGTCAAACATGGCAGTGGCAGCATTATGCTTTGGGGAGGACTCTCTCCAGCAGAGATAGGAAAGCATACCCGGGTCAGTTAGAAGAACAATGGGGAAAGTGAAAGATTTAGAGACTGGGCTTCACCTTCCAAAGCGACTCTGGACTCTAGCATACAGAACAAGATCAAGTATCAAGACAAATCTGGGCGCAGAGAAATGTTCCCTCCACCTATTCTGACTGAGCTATTTCACAAATAACAACAAGTGAAACTCCCTGACTTCAGTTCCTTGAAGAATAATGCTCTTTTAGATTATCATATATAAACATTCCTGAATAGGTTCTTCTAATTACAGCTGTTCATTGTCGTTCATCACATACAATCTCATTACTTTACATCAAAGTTTTATTGTAAAAAACAGCATGCAGACAGTTAATGTTGGTAGGTATACTTTTGAAAGGTACTGCAGTTATGGCTTTGCACTCAGGTGTTTATTTACCTGGTTTTAAGAGCTGTTCTTTTTTATATATGATATTAAAAAAGGATTATGTTTTAGATATTTTGTGTCTTGTTACATGCTTACATGAAGATTGGTAGTGATGGATGTAAGGTAACTTTAATAAAGTTTTGAATGTCATGTCTTATTTTAACTGCTCATAGGACTGTAGATTGTGTTTTCCTAATCTGTCATGACTGAATAGTTCCATAAAACTGTGTGATTTCGCTAACATTGTATGCAGTGTGGCATTTAATTAGCAGTATGCATTAATTGCATTCAGACCAAGCATTCCACTAATCTTGGCTTCTTTGTTATTTTTTTTTTCCTACAGCACAGATCCTTGACCTTTGCTGTGTACGGAGGTCTAGCCGTCCTGGTCACCATGGGCTGGACCTTCATGGCTCTGGTTGTGTCCCACTGCATCATACTCTACAGTGTCGCCCTTGTTAAGAAGAAATGGTTGTGCTTTGCTGCAGGTCTGAGCACACTGGCCTCCATCAAGCTGGAGCCGTATAACTCCTGGCAGGTGAATGGGTGGTTCCCTCCTAGGATTCATAAACACAGACAACTGACTATGTCAGTTTCATGGAAGAGAGTTTACATATTGCCAAACATTTACTTTGCAGTACATACAGCGCTGATGGAGACTTTACAACCCCACACTTTGCTTCCAAGGGGCTTGGCTTTCTTATAAACCTTTAAATAGCCTTAAAAAATAGTTATTAGCAATAGTTTTTGAGGCTGTTTGAAGGTCTGAAGGTTGCTAGAAACAGCAGCCATTGTCCAAAGAAATATTATTCAAGATCATTTAAGAAACATGCATGTAGATCATGGTGGTTCTACAGGTTTCATATCAACATATTCATCAAATACCAGTAAAATGGGAAACTGGACTCGAATGAATTTCTTGCACAGATACCGTTTTTGTGCTTTGAGCTTACAAACGATTGATTCCCCCTGTAGGAGGCCTTAGTGACTGGATCGTTTGACCTGCAAGACGTCCTGTTCTACGGAGGCTGTGGCTTCAGCATCATGCGCTGCATGAGTTTTGCTTTGGAGAACTGTGACAGGAAAGAGGGAAACTATACCTTCTCTGACCTCCTGAAATACAACTTCTACCTCCCATTCTTCTTTTTTGGACCTATTATGACTTTTGACTGTTTTCATGCCCAGGTGAGGTCAGATATAAACACACCAGGTGTGTATTTATGTTGTGATTTATTTAGATCCTGGAATCTTTAGGAAATAGTATTAAAGTATTATTTTTATACTCCAATCGATTGCTGATTAATTTTCCTCTGCAGGCTAATAACACTCATCTAACCCGCAAGGAGAGGGAGATGTGGAACATCACCACAAAAGCATTGTTACACCTGGGAGTTATTCTGGTGGTGGACGTCTTCTTCCATTACCTGTACATCTTGACAATACCCAGCGACATGAAGCTGGTCAACAAGCTGTCTGATTGGTGTCTTGGTGAGCATATAAAATGTTACTAACACACAAACCCTTCATGCTTCAAGTCCCAGGATGTCATTTGAAGGGTAGAAATTGGATTTCAGAATTGGATATATAGGTTTTTGCACTTCCTTGAGCACCAACGTACATGTGCTTGCAAAGAAGAAGCTGTACAAGATGAACTCCAACCCCTGAGATACATTTTTTTAAGGGTTGTCGCAGGTTTTCTTTTTGGATTCCTCTACCTTTAGCATCAATTATAGGGTAAATTCTGAAATACTAACCAATGTGTGCCCTAAACAAACTTCATTCCACTTTTGGATGAGCAATGAAACATTTTTCCTGTTCCACAGTGAAAAGACCATTTAACAGTTCATAAGAACAAAGCCAATTAGATACAGACTGATCAGATCCTTTTGCACACCTCACTTCCTCCTCAAACATCACTTGCTGATCTCACTCATTTGGCCCTTGCATGCCTCTCAGCTGTGTTTTTTTTTGGTTAAGGCTCTTCCTGCCCAGTCCAACATGTGGATGAACATGTTTTGGTAGGTTTGCAGTGGTGCGATACTTTCCAACAATTGGGGTATAATTTAATTTTATAACTTAATCTTGCTTTAAAGTTCTCCCTAACATTCTCCCTGATCTGTCTGCTAATGTCCTTAATCTCCATGAAGCTGTTTTTTTTTTTTTTTTTTTTTTTTTTTTTTTTAAACTGTCTCGGGTGCTCAAAGAACATCAGAATTAGTTCTGAGATTAAATGACATGTAGTTAGATTTGATTGTCTATTTAGGTTTTTGCTAAATCCGACTGTTTTCACAGGGTTTCATTTAGGGTGGCGTCAGAGAAAAGGGAGCTAAATACAAATACATCCATTTTTTAAGTCTTTTATTTGTAAAAAAAATGAAAAAAGCTTCAAACCATACACATACAATCAACACATAAAGAATTATACGTATCACAGTAGGTTTGACACGTGCAAATTCTAATGAAATACACAAAAAGTTGTGGTTGTAAGATGACACTTTGAGCAAGCATCAAGGTAAATGGCCACTTTTGCAGCACACTGAAATGTATTTTGGCATGCGTCAAGCTGAACAGTTGCAAACTGTAACGGATAAAAATGTTTTGACAGATTATCTAAACTGTTTTCATCGTAGCGGGACTGGCCTATTCCAACCTGGTGTATGACTGGGTAAAAGCAGCTGTAATGTTTGGTGTTATCAACACCGTGGCTACATTGGACCACCTGGACCCGCCTCAGCCTCCCAAATGTATCACCATGCTCTACGTCTTTGCTGAGACGTACGTGGAACTCCCTCTTTCCAAAATCGTAGTTAAATGATGTGCTGTTAAATCTTGAAATCAAGCAACTGTATAGCTTTGCACAAAATAAATGAAAATAAATGTGTTTTTTTGCAGCCACTTTGACAGAGGCATCAACGACTGGCTGTGCAAGTGAGTGTTTGTGTTCAGACAAGTGACGCTGGTGAGACGATGTGATTTTGATTTAAGATGATGTGAAGTCCGAGTTGAAATTTTGCAGGTATGTCTATGACTACATTGGTGAGAATCATGACAAGATCTTTAAAGAACTTCTTGCAACCGTGTGTACTTTTGCCGTCACCACTTTGTGGCTGGGTCCATGTGAGCTGGTTTACATCTGGTCATTTTTCAATTGCTTTGGCCTCAACTTTGAGCTTTGGGTGGCAAAGCTTTTCTCCATTCCACCGTTTTCTATCATGGAGGTGAGAAGCGATAAAAATAACCACTTTCTATCATGTAATGTTTAGCACCGGATTGTGCATCACTGTAATTATAACCTTAGAAACGGTTTAAGTGTCTTAGCGCTTTAACCATGTGACTAAGTTTGAGATTTAAGGAAATGATTGAAAAATAAATGCGTGTACTTCTTTTTGTTTGCAGAGAGCTATGGGTGAAGCTATGTCTCGCAGGATCAGGGGTGTCTTCAACGCTGCCAACTTCTGGGCTATTGTCCTCTACAATGTTCTCTCCCTGAACAGTTTGGAGTTTGCCAAGTTGGTGGGCAGAAGGATTATTTTCAAAGGTGGGTGAAAAAGAGTGCAAGATAACGCAACCTTTGGCAAACAATAAACACTCTAATAAAGGTTTGTTTAAAGCCTTGAAATTCTCTCACTGAGATCCATATATTTATCGTCTTACATTTTTTCGGTGAGGTAACGGGTCCAGAAGGGGAATGCCATATGCACTTTCCAGTTTGGCTTTCCTAGGCAAAAAGCCAATACATTTCTCATTATTTGGGTCTATCTTGGATTCTCCTTTTTTTTTCTAACATTGTCTTTTTTTTGTTTTTCAACAATGTTTCAAGTAATAGACAGGACATACGTGTGCTCTCATATCAAAGGAATATTCTAGGGTATTTCAATTATTGTTTAACATTTAACTTGTCTTTCCTTGCAACCTGGGTTGTTATGATATATTTTAGATCAGCACATATTACATTTAGACCATATTAGAAAAGAAAAACAATGCCCCCAACCCCATACTCTGTCCCCCCCGAGAAGAAACAACAAACACAACAATAACGGTTTCGCTATTTTCCAGAATTTCGCCAAAATTATTTTAGTATTAGTATTAGTACGTGGTTCAGAAAATATAAACTCGAATGTATTATTGAAAGTCAAGTATACAAATAAAGAAGACCGACTGCAACTATAACTCACCCCCGACACCATTCATATCCATGTTTTTTATATATTCCACAAAAGGACCCCAAATATTTTGAAATAACGACGCTTTCCCTTTTATGATGAACTTAATCTTTTCAATTAGTAATATTATGGATATTTCATTAATCCAGTTAATGATTTTTTGTTTGAGTGCTGTGACTCTTTTTGCAAGTAAAAAACATAAACCCATGGCAGTAATAATCTTTCTGGAAATATGATGTCTGTCAAAATATAAGCCTAGAATGAACAATTTGGGGTCAAAAACTAGTTTTATACCAAGTATAGTCTCTAGAGCTTGTTTAATCTCCCTCCAGAATTGTTGAGCTTTCTTCTTTTCTTCTCCACAGCTGATACACAGGTCTGGGATGGCACCATTGTACTTATTAAGCTTTTTCTGGCATCACATATTCTCATTATCCAATTATCCAATTATATTGCAGTATTTTGAGGCTTAGTGGTAGTTTGTGTTTGTGCTTCAGCACACACCTTCTCCCAGTACTCTGAAACCAAGTTCTGCTGTAAATCTTCCCTCCAGGCATTGAACGTCCATAAAGATCAATGAGAGGATCCCTCCTCTAGCATGCAATATGGTTTGGATTTAATCCCTTTCCTAAAGCAATCATTCTTTATTTTTGATTTCCAAGATGGACAGCAGAGGGATGGATTCACATTGATTTTTAGAACTATTCTATTTGTATTTAGTAACTATTGACAGCTTCAGCATTGAACTCAAAAAGTCCAGAGGTATAATACTGAAGACAAAAACACAGGAAAAGGTGAGCCCTTACTCGAAGTCATGATCTTCTGATCTAGTAAGAAAACAGAGTGCAGAGCGAATGAAGAAGGTGAAAGCAGACCTCCGTCTGATGTCCAGACAAAATTACAAACAGATATGCTTGTAAAGTGCTAAAGTGGTCAGTGAACTAAGGAAAGCAAAATCATCTTATTTTATGCTGCTGCTGAATCAGCTCTCTTATTTGGAAACAAATGAACAAGTTAATTAACAGGAAATCTAATCAAAGTAAATCTATAACTAAACTTAATATAAAAGGCGAAGTTAGTATCGAAAATATTGAAATTGCGAATGAATTCAATTCTTTTTTTGTTAAATCAGTGGATGAGCTTGCAGTAAACTTTAAACCCTGTCCTGTGTCATGTGAGGAGGTGACAGATTCACACAGTCGGATCAAAATTAGATCAATACAATTATCAACCAGCTAAACAATTCAAAAACTAAAGAATTATTTAACTTGGATACTTCTCTAATTAAAATTAATAAAGTATCTTTATCAAGACCAATATCATATTTAGCAAATTTATCTTTTAAAGATTGCAAATGTCCTCATAATTTTAAAACAGCTGTTGTGACCCCAATTTTTAAATCTGGAGCACACAATGATGCGTGCAATTATCAACCCATTTCAATTGTACCAGTAATCTTTAAAGTCATTGAAAAATTAGTTGCTGAACAACTGATGACTTATTTGGACACAAATCACCTTCTTAACCGTAAACAAATTGGATTTCGACCAAAATACTCAACAGAAATGACCATATGTCATTTCACAGAGGCCATTAAAAGTAGTCTGGATCAAGGTAAAGTTGTTGGAGCAGTGTTTTTAGACTTTGAAAAAGCCTTCGATACTGTAAACCATGAAGTGCTTTTGATGAAGTTAAAAGAACTAAATTTTTCTCAACAAGCATTAAACTGGTTCCGATCTTATCTTGAATCTAGACAGCAATGTGTAAAAATAAACAGTGTCAAATCTACAATGCAGAGGTGTAAGCTAGGTGTACCACAAGGGTCGATACTGGGGCCTTTGCTCTTCTGCTTATATAGAAATGATCTTCCTCAAATCTGCAAAGACGCAAACTGCCAACTGTATGCAGATGATACCATAATTTATGTAACTGCAGACACTCCTAATAAGCTGCAGAATTTTTAACTAAGCCATTAGTTGGAGTATCTGAATGGCTGCAGCAAAATTGTTTAACTTTAAATTTTACAAAGACAGTGTCAATGTGTTTTCCTTTGAAGAGAAAAGCAGGGAAAGAGTTTAAAGTAAATATGGACCAACAGATTCCGATGTTAACAGAATGTCCAAGACTATCAAGACTAATATAAACTGTTTCAGTTTGATAAGACCCTGTATATCCATCAAAGCAGCTCGAATGTATATGCATGCAATGATATTATCGCACATGTCGTACTGCTCTATTATTTGGGGCCAGGCCTCTAAATCTGTCATGAAGCCATTAATGGCATTATTCAAGCAAACCCTTTTCACAACTAAACTCAAGCACTGGCTGAAAGAACAACAACAATGTGAATACTGAAGTTTAATTGGGACATGTATTGTTATATATTTTAATTGTGTAAATTGTAACTGCCTTGTACTCATTTATCTATGTCATTAATTTTTAATTCTGTTTAGATCGAAAAGCCCAACCAGGGACAAAGGCTGTAAATTAACTTTTGGCTAGAAGCCTTGTGTATCTGTTGCCCTCGGGTGATAATGTTTTGTTGTACTGTCCCTGTAAAAATAAATAAATAAATAAATAAAATAAATGAGAGCATGTGGGGGGAGACAGGCTTTTTTTCTTGATGTGCCTCCCAACAACCACATGCACAGGGATGAAGTTCACTCCTCAAGAGCCACTAGTTGCAAACTTATTAGTTCATCTTTGCCACAGGACATCTAAAGAAAATGGCTGAGGTGCCTCTTTTGCACGTCATGAGTTTTTGCAGAGACCTGTTAAGGAGCTATTTATTTGAATAGTTTTGTTGGAGCAGAGCTGCATTTTAAACTTGAAGTGTTAGTGTTAGATCATGCTCATGCATTAAAAGATGCACTTACCTAAAGGGACAAGGTTGTATTCTTGTTGTTTTTAATGTATAATTCTCCTTTTGACTTTTCCCTGTTGTCTTTTTCCATTCTGGTTCCTCAGGTTTTCCTCTATCCACCCTGTCTGTGCTGCTTGTGACCTACTGTGGCGTTCAGCTGGTGAAGGAAAGGGAACGTCAGCAGGCCCTGCTGGAAGATCCGGAACCAGTGAAGCCAGTGGATGGTGGCAAAGAGAAAGCTGAATAATCAAACTGAACACCAGGATATGCTTTCATCGTCAGCCTCGCCAGCTGTAACAAAACCAGGCTGTGACAACCATTTGGCCACTTTATCATTAAACAAGACGTAGCTTTTGCTTGTCAGAAGCGAGAATGTATGACCATCCTCAAGTGCACTTATAGTAGATAATCGGCACATACTTTGGCAAGAACCCCACAATTACATATTTTGTACTTAAATCTTATCAGAAAAAATGTTTATTATGTGGATTACAAGCCTTAAAAACAAAACAATTAACAAAAGAATAGACAAAGTTCCTTACTATAACTGCTGTTTGAACACTACCTTTTGAATTACTCTCATATTTGAACATTCTTATTGTCTGCAGTACAGTTTATTTCTCCTTACATGCTTCAGGCCTATTATCACAACCCTCAATCACACTAAAGGGAATAAGACTTGAAAGTAAATGGCAATAACGAAAAAATACAAAGGGTGCTGTGGAGATCTTCCACAAAGCTTTCAGATGATTGTACCGTGTCTTAACTCCACTGTCTTACAGGTGAAGTCCAAGTTACAGTAGAGAATAGTGTTTTGTTTTTGATAGAGGCTATGTGTTGGTCGTCTTAGGATTCTGAATGTGACCTGTCCCTGTCCAGTGTTCAAAAGGTCAATGCCTTGTTCAACATCACATTTTTTATGAGAATTTACTGATGAATATCAGTTTATCTTTCCCCCAACCCATCTTACACACTTCAGATCCTCGCTTTGCAAGGTACACAACAGACCGAACAGGGGAATAATTGAGTCAGTCTTTAGTGCCTGTCGACAAAACCCTGCAACATGTCTTTGGTGCGGAAAGGGAACAGGGGGAACTTTATAAAGATTGTAATGTATTTTATCATGCGGGTGTTTTCATGCAAATGGCTGTTTATTTATCTGTTTGTCTTAAAATAAAGATATATTTCACCCTGCCCTGAGACAAGTTCATTATTTTGTCCATTGCAGTAAGAACTACATAAATAAAGGTTCTTCAGGTTTTTTTATTTGCCATGAAATGGGTTTTGGGAGTTTACACTATTAGCCTTTAAAAATTTAAGAACAGGATTTGGGGATTAGTCATATTTTACCTACTCAAACCTTTTAGGTAATAAAAAAAGGGAGGCCAGGAGACATTTGTAACAGGATGGTTGCAACGTGTCATTTTTCTCCATTTAGAAACAAGCTAGAGTGAAGACACTGATAATGCACATTGAATGTCCAAATACCCATTGCAACAACTGCTGCAACTGTCCCAATTAATTGAAAACAAATTACAAAATAGTATTTTTAAAGTGTAGTCATTAGTTTTTACTTAGTATAACACATTTTATTATGGACAGGAGGTTTATGAATGTGTGTGCATCCAGTGCATAGTCTAATACTATTAAAAATACACATATTTAAATAAAAATGTAAATGATGCAAATATAGTGTCTAGTTGTCATTTACCTAATTAGATGGTGGTGTGTTAATAACAGGTAGTTAAGTATGTAGTATAGTTATATTTTCCACAGCTGTGGTTACCTAAAATGTTTTTTTTTAAAGTTAAAAGTTTAAAAATTGGGTACTTTTTATAAACATTTAAGGATGAAAAAAATCAAGATTGTTGAAATTGAGAATTCTTTTTGAGAGAATTAAATTAATTTGCTGAATCTGAGTTCAGATCATTTCTACTCAAATTTTTAAAATAAAGAAACTTGAAAACTGTTATGAATTATTATCTGCAATCTGAAATCTTTTTAAAGCTGTTTTATCCCCCTTTAATTTGCAGTGTCATTCTTAGTGATTTTTTAAGTGGTTCCTAATAAAAAGGGACATTTTGATATCTAAAACACAAGGATTTGATCACATATAAGACAGATATATATGACAAAAAAACCACTGCTCTCTTTTTTAACCTAACGACATGTCGTTTTTAGCCACTAGGTGTCCCTGTTGTACAATATATAGAATATTTGACAATTTGGTGATTAAAATTAACCAACTAGAGCGAAAAATATGACTTTAGAGTACACTTCATGTCCCAAATGCATTGATAAAAAAAAATAACATAAAACATATACAAACAACAAAAAGCAAAATAAAAAATTGGGCTAAAAATTATTCATGCAGCCATTCATGCTGTCCCTTTATTTTTCATATGAAGGGTGTATAGGCAGCAAATAATTTATCATTCTGTGTAATGTGTGTCGTGTGTATGTGCACACTGGATAGGTATGTTAAAGAGAAGGATGACGCTGTTTTTTGTTTAATGCAATAGAAGACAGACAAGTTCTTGTTTACAGTATTTAACTTGATCATTTTACTTTCCTGAGTCACATATCCATTAAAAAATACCTACAAATGACAGTAGAATCTATTCTTTCTTTAACCACAAAACAAATGTGGAGTATCTTTATCACGTGTGAGTCAGTGGATGAGGTATATCCATATTAATAGAAAAGTATGTCACTTTTCTGCTGGTAACTTGGAGAACAATTGGAATAAATGGAGGATTGTTTTATTTTAGGCTTACTCTTAGGAAACAGTCATTATAAACCATTTTCAGGTATTTTTTGTCTTCACATGCTCTTTACAGTTTTATATAATGCTGCTGCTATACAATGCTTATAATATAATGCACTTAAAATAGAAAAGTGTGTTACAATGTCAAGAATAGCTGCCTGATGAGTAATTCAGCTGCTCTCTGTGGGCTGTCTCTGTTTTTCCTGCAATAGATCCCTATTTTTGCTTTGTGGGGGTCCAGTCTATAAATACGAAGGACTTCCACACTCACTGACAGTCATAGACAGCTGCTACCATTAGCTCACCAATCCTTTGAGGGTCATAGCAATCTGAGCCGGCCAGTGAGCGCCGACAGTGTCGCTCTGTCGTGGCAGGAAGGGAGCCCACCAAAAGCACACCATCAAAATGGCAGCTTTGACGATAGACCCGGTGCAACAGCCTCGGATGTACCAACAGACCCTGCTGCAGGATGGACTGTGTGACCTTTTGGAAAATGAAAAGTTTGTGGACTGTGTTCTGAAAATCCAGGACAAGGAGTTCCCCTGTCACCGCCTGGTTTTGGCTGCTAGCAGTCCCTTCTTCAAGGCCATGTTCCTGTCTGAACTGGAGGAGAGTAAGAAGCGGGAGATAATCCTTAAAGATGTGGATCCAAGTGTCATGGGGATGATTCTGCGCTACTTATACACATCTGACATTAATCTGACAGAGCAGAATGTTCAGGATATTTTCATGGTTGCTAACATGTACCAGATCCCCTCCATCTTCTCTGTATGTCTATCATACCTTCAAGAGAAGATGGTGCTGGGAAACTGCCTTGCCATCTTTAAACTGGGTCTTCTTCTGGATTGTCCGAGACTCGCTCTCGGAGCTAGAGAATTCATATGTGAACGCTACCAAGTTGTTGTCAGGGACCAGGACTTTTTTCAGCTCAGCCCCAGTGAATTAGCCATCATCCTCTCTTCAGACGCCCTAAATGTTGACAGGGAGGAGCAGGTTTTTGAATCCCTGATGGACTGGATCAAGCATGATGAGTCAGCACGGTTAAAGGAGCTCCCCGAGTTGTTACACTGTGTCCGATTCAGGCTCATCCCAGTTGACTACTTCAAAGAAAAAGTTCAGCGACACCAGTACATACGGTTCAACCAAGACATCAAGAAGGAGCTGGATCTCATCACAGATGCTCAACAAGGCCGTCTCCCCAAGCCAAAGAAGATTACCAACGATGGAGCAAAGGGAGGAGAGGAGAGCGACGAGGATGATGAGGAGGGATACCTGCCGGGAATCCTGAACAACAACCCTCGCTTTGGAATGTTTGAGATGGACCTTATACTCATGATCAACAACACAGGGACTGTGGCCTATGACCCGGTGGGAAATGAGTGCTTTGTGGTTTCAGAATCTACAGAGATTCCCAAGAACCACTCAAGTCTTGTGACAAAACAGAACCAGATATTTGTGGTTGGAGGACTTCTCTATAATGAGGAGGACAAAGACGAACCGTTCCTGTCTTACTTCCTACAGGTAGTGCGCTAATCATGTCAAAACAAATCAATTTTGTTTTGCTTTGTTTTCTGTTAAAAACTAAAAATGTTAAAGGCCAGATGGCATCATTTATACTTTTTTATTTATTAATTGGGGCTTGAATCCAGTTTATTCTCATGTTCAAAGATTAAAAAAGCATATAAAAATATCAAATAAAGAAAGCAGAGGCAAGACATTTGGGAGTTTCTAAACAATTGATCAAATAATGTATAGCCTAAACAACACAGTTAAGCATAAATACATAACAAAATGGTCTCCTCTTTCTGAATGACTTTAGTAACATTTTGATCTCAAGAAAATACATTTCTGAGGTGTTTCCTTCACTCGAGGTAACCGTAGAAGGTCGCCTCAACCTAATGCTACACATATGGCTAATTTAAGGTATGTTAAAATACTGATAGTTTATTTTTTGTACTTGACTCTAACACTGAGAAAAAGAGAAATAGCTGTTGATGAAAATTTGAACCAAGACTCGTCAGATATCATTGAGGCAATTAAACAGATGGATGTTACCAGGATTTTAGCAGATTTGTTTATTTCATGTAAGGAAACAAATCATCACAAACAACCAATACAGTGGTCTGACTCGCAGCTCCCTCTTTCTTTTTTGGTGTATCATGAACTATGTGTTGTCACTTTGTTGCTACACTTAAAACTACAAATTTAGTGGTGTCATAAGTGTACAGGAAGAGTTTATGGAAGGAGAAGTCCACCCTCTCCTCCTGTTTACCTTCCTGAAATTCACACTCGTCATCAGGGAAAGTAGGACGCCTCTTTCCTTTCTATACTGTAAAGTTAGGGAGTGGCTAGACATCCATGTGACATATTTATTTGTTTTTAGCAGGAATATTAATTGAAAAATGTTAATTCTTTCCACAATGATGGACATTTCTGCTGTTTTATGTTTTTTTAATTTCTTCGTTTTCCAGCTCTAAAATTTTATGTCACAAATATTTGCCCTTTAAAAACTCTATTCCGAATCAGAATCAGAATCAGAATCAGAATCAGAATCGGGTTTATTGCCATTGTTAGTGAAGGAGTTCACAAACTAGGAATTTTTTATGGTACAGTCGTGCAACATAAAAGATAATGAACATATAATGAAACATATAACATATTGTAAAAATCTCTCCAAATTTCTGCTCTTCTCCACAGTTTGACCCAGTAAGTTCGGAATGGTTGGGGATGCCTTCACAGCCCAATCCTCGGTGTCTGTTCGGCTTGGCTGAAGTAGAAAACTCTATCTATGTTGTTGGTGGAAAACAGCTGAAGGAGGGAGAACATGCCCTGAGTTCAGTCATGATCTATGACAGACAGTAAGTTTACCTTGATTTTACGAACTTGGGGTCACTTGATGTGTTCATTGTTTTATTGAAGTTATGTGTGATTTAACATAAGTTTAAAGTTATCTAAAGAAATCTAAAATAACCACGTCTAGAAATATGTGCTGCTCTTTTTGAACTTCCCCTTCTTGCTGCTTTCTAATCACAATTTTTGTCTCTCTTCACATTTACTTTTAAAATTAATAGCATCTCTAAATAGGAATGCATTGTCTTCTTTGCACTCAGGTCATTTAAATGGGGAGAGTCAGACCCTCTGCCTTATGAGGTGTACGGCCATGGGACTGTAGCACACAAGGGTCTTGTCTATGTTATTGGAGGAAAGTCTGAGAGCAAGTAAGTGGCATTTGAAACACTCAACATCAGGCACCTTGATTATGAAGCAATATGCATTTTTTGCTATTTCCTTTCTACTTCTATCAATAAGGCTTTATTTTAAAATTATAATGCATTAAGAATTTAGCTGATTTGAGTTCATATTTTCCTTTTTTTAACAAAAACCTGTGTCAGAAAAGCGCTGAATTTACAAAGTGCCATATAGTTATCAAACTGATATATGAATGGCAGTATGTACCAACACATATGTACCAGACAATTCATCAAGTTTGCTTTATTGCTGCACTTATATGGCATAAAATGCCATTATTTATTAGGATTTGAAGACATTAACACATTCACAAGTATTAAGGCAAGGACATGTTTCTGTTTTTTTGTGTATACTTAAAAGTTAAGGAATTTGTAGTCTTTCAAGTATCAATGTGAAGGCATACATACCCTAGTGAAAGCATCTTCAAACAGCAGTACCTTCTGGTCTTTTTCAGTTTATTGCTGTTGCTTTAACTGGAAGCACATTCCACGTGATCAACAATGTTCTAGTTACCTCATAATTTATTTATTACCTGGAAAAAACCCAAAACCTTCTGAAAGATTGATGTATTTACATTGTCTGATGCTTTCATAAACCGATTGATTCATTTAAAACTCCTTATCTAGAATTTTTTCTGATGGCTGAATCTTGAGTCCAATATTGTTAGGGCTAGTTTCCTCATTATGAAGAAAACCCAGTTCCTGAGTTATCAAAAGGCATATAATTAGGCCATACTAT
>JAUZNJ010013303.1:0-17699 GCA_034780135.1 Jordanella pulchra
TGGATGGATGGATGGATGGATGGATGGATGGATGGATGGATGGATGGATGGATGGATGGATGGATGGATGGATGAGGCCTTTCTTTGAGTTAGCTATAATGCCGAGATCGAAAAAGATTTAAAGTAGTAAGTTGGATTTAAAAGAAACCTAGACAGAACTTTCAGATAAAAAAGTGAGAGACATCTGTTGTATTGGTTCGATGATTAAATCTGGTACATTTACACTTCACGTCTTACCTTAACCGTGCGGTGATGCTTGCGGGACGGGTGACAGCGCATATTGCTGGTGTTGCAGCAGCCCGTGCAGCGCTTCACCTCCACACAGGGTGGCCATATCAGGAAGTTGGCAGACGTGGAATCCACCTGGCTGCGGGGGATCTCATAGATCACCGTCCTCGTCTTGCACGCTGCAGGGACGGCCTCTTCAACTGGAAATGAGGCAGCGTCAGCTTAATGAATTTTTTGTACTTGTTACATCTGGTGACGCATTTACAGACTAAGCGCTTATGTTTTCATGGAATCTGATCTTCAAACCCACAGCTGCTTGGATTCTTAATGACTAATTCTTATGTGAAAGCAGTTTGTCTTGCCTCAAATCATACCTCACATCTTTTATGAGTGCTAAGAAGAAAAGCTTTCTTTAAAACTGATCTCATTTCAGCTAAAAGTCTAATGTGCTGATGTGGGACTTAAGAAGACAGCTGCATTGTTAAGGACCCTCACTACAGTTAACATAGCATGACAAGCCAAGGCAACCTTTATTTACACAGGTGGGATATTTAATAACCACATTCAGTTTAAGTGTACTATAAAAATGAATTTTGGTGGGTTTTAACAATAAGTCATTTTTTTCTACAGTTTTCTAAATGCAGTGAGATATTTCTACAATTAATTCTAAATTCTATATTTTTTTATTTTAGTAAAAGTTTAACATTTTGATTAGAATTAGCCTTAGATGTCAGTTGGGTCAAAAAATTAGCTTTGCTTATTTATCAAGAGCAGTGTCCAACAGACAACAGTAAGGTGGATTCAGTGGTTGCCTATAATGGTTGAAAGAATATTTCTACATGCAAACTGTGACTAGGACTTTCTCTGTTAGATGGAGAAGATTGTATCTGGCTCTAGCTAGCTTAGCAACTTCACTGTTAATCTCAAGCTTGCTAGCAAGCCTGTTTCCTCAACTCTTGGATGTCAATCAACAGCTAATCTTTCATTTCATCTATATATTTTATTATACACAAATGTTTATTTCACAGGCACAGGTTTGTTCTTATTTTTTTTTTACATGGGAAAAAGCTAAATTATCTTAATATTTGGGTAAGAAATTCTGCCATTTGTAGATTTAGTACATTTTTAAAGATTTCTTTGAATTTAATACTCTTTTGTAACAGTTTCTTAGTTTAAAAGATGCTCTTTAGTTTTGGAAAACCTACAAAATTTCTTCATAGAAATATTGGTTAAAATATACAGAAATAAAATGTTTACAAAATGTCACACCAATGTTGTTTTATAGTTGTTTTATCAGTGTTCAATGACTTAAGAGGCATAAAATTGTTTGCAGTAAAATAATCATCTTGTAAAGATGAAATGCCAGTCATGCATTTAATTTAAGGGCATCTGCGGAGTGCTCCAAAAATGCTTTGCTATATCTTATGGTGCAGCACAAATAAATGAAACATGACCAGCAGCTTCATTTACTTCAGTTTCTCTACCGCTGGGAGAGACACGGAGAGCATGCACTCTACACTCTGCATGGTATTCTCCACGCCTTGATCAGATATCGTACCGCGTGGCGTTTATGAAGAAATCTGACTGGGAGCAGAAGCAAGCTGCAACTTGAACCCTGAATGTGTGGAATTTCCACGCTCGAGGATATATCTCTGCCTGACGTGTGTGTCTTTAGATCTTAGAGCCTCGGGCCAATTAGAAGGCTTGGTGTCAGACGTCCTCCTCAACCCCGTGCACTAGCCTCCCTTTCTCATGATTCCTTGATTGCAAATAAATACTGGGTAGATGTCTTCATTAGGGCTCCTTTTATCTCTCTTAAAAAGCAGTATAAAAACCACTAACTGTTAGCTTTGTTGGAAATGAGTGTAAAGTGAACCGTTTCATCTCCTGGGAACTTCTGCATTACAAGTGAAATTTTTAATTATTTTCTCACATTGCTAACGCTGCGTATACCAGTTTCTCATGCATGACAAAATGATGCAACCGATGGGCTCCGAAGATCTTACCAATGCTCCTCTTGCGTCGGCTGTGTAGCTGAGACTTCTTCAGTCCATTGTAGTAACCGTGATGATGGGAGGAGTTCTTATGATGGTTGTGGTGCTTGTGATACTTGTGCTCCTGAATAACATCGTTTCCCGTACCTCGTCAGAACAGAAGGACACCATGTTAATGATGTCACAAAGACATTCAAGACATTTAGATTTAAACAATAATTCTACTAAACTGAATTCAGCCGACTAAGCGCTCAAGACTAGAGGTGTCCTGATACAACTTTTCACTTCCCATACGAAAAACCAATTTTGCAGCCTTAATTATTGACTGATACTGATATTGACTCAACAAGATGTCAGCAAGATTCATACAAATCTTTATTGCTCGTTTTTTAGTATATGGAATTTTAGAAAAAGCCTGATCAAGAGATATTTCTCAAGTAGAGAGCAATAGTCAACAACAATAGATGAGAACAACTGACCCATTTATTATTAACCAATGAGTTACAGAAACCTGAAAGATAAATCTGGCTAATATCGGACCAATTTTTTAGCATCACCTTCAGATCAGGACATCCCTACTAAATACAAAGAGTTTCAGTTTGTATGCTATAGATAATCAAGTTTGTTTATGGTTCAGCTCAAATAATCCAGTTTATTTTAGTACAGCCAGGTCCTATAATAACACTGACATCCAATCACAATGCAGTTTGATCCTTTAATAACCTAACAGCACAGTCAAGGAGCTTTTAATGGATTAGTAAATGGTAAATGCTCACATAAGTAATTTATAACTTCTTGAAAACTGCTGATACTTCTCTATACATTTTTTTAGGATGAATTAGGAATTTTTAACTACAACGATGACAACAAAGCATTGGTTGGTCACACACCCATAATGACATGAAGTATCATTTAAATGCTTTACAATTCCCTTCAAGCATTGCAACTCCTATAAGGTTACAAACAGTTCAGAGTACACTGGCTGCAGGTAGGAGGTACGGCTTTACACAGTGCTCTGGTTAATTGCTGGGATTACGTGTCAGCCTCCCTCAGTGACTAGGTTTAATTTATTTTAGCAGTAGCAAGACGAAGGTGAGTCAGCATGAACTTTAACAAACAACCAGCTTTCACAGACACACAGAGGCTTAAAGTGGTCATTTGACAGGTAGGGCCCGGTCACCTTTATTTCAGGCCAAATTAGTGGTTCTGTGTCCCTCATTTACTGAAAATGTTTGCTTTTCAATCACTCTGTGGTTTTTTGTGAAAGTACATGTTTTGCTAACACAGCTAGTTCTTTTTTTTTTTTTTTTTGCATTCACGGTCATCTGATAAGACTTGCTTGTTTTGGTCTCCACCCAGACTTTCAAGGTGGATTAAGCAAAAGTGCTAGACCAGCAATAAAATGATAAAGCTTCTCCGTAGGATACTGAGAATGTCTGACTGTGTTTGCAAACTGGGTGGGTCTGCCTCTTTCAGTCTTATAGCATACCTGTCGAGAACAATTCTGCACATGTACACTTAACAAATAGACATGCCAACAATTGAAGAAACTCTTCCCGTTATCCTAAACAACATGGAAAAGCCTTAAGCACACATGTCTCAACAGAGCTTAACCATAGGTAAACACAGTCCTCTCATCCAGCTTTTTTTGTGCATTTGACCAGAGTCATTAGAAGGGATTTCCTCAAACCATACGCCTTCCACCACTAGGATCAGTTGTTTATTTGACTTCTGATGATTTCTTTTTCCAGGTCTGTCTGTCAAGAAAGAGTTCAGCGAATTTCTTTCCAGCTTGTCAGAGAGTCAGTCAACCAGTTTGCAACCCAGAACCAAAGGTTCACTGAAGGGAAGTGTTGCCTACAGGAGAAATCTGGGAGTCAAACAGGGGGCTGAGCTATCATTCTTTCGGACCATTACACATGCACATACTGTACATAACATCCCAATCTGCAAATCTTTTCATCTCTTACTGACAGGTTAAAGCAAAATCCAGGAGAAAAACAAAACAAACACTGAAAGTTTCATGAAAGGGAAATTTATCAAGGATTTGACAAAGAGACCTCTTAAGAAACAGGAAGGAGCATGAGGTGAAAAGACTACAGATGAGGACTGAGGGGGCTTGCTCCTCTCTTGGTTCCAGGTGACTAATATGTATGCACACACCCAGAGCCTCTAGACAAGAGAACAGAGGACAGGAGACAGTCTCTTACCATGAATCAGGCTCTCAAGACTGGTAAATTACTCCCTCCATTAGCTATGGGCCTTCACTCCCTCATTTTATTTCTTTCCTCCTCCCTTTCTTTTCTTCTCCTTTAACAAATCGCCAGCATTGAGACTTCTTGCTTGTAAAGGACTCTTTTTTTCTTCTGTAATATTTCCTCCTTTACTTCTTTTTCTAACAGTTATATGGCTGAGTGGACAAAATGATGGCTCAGGTCCTATAGGTGGCAGGGTGTTTCTATGGTTTTGTGTAATAGCAGGTGGGAAAAAAATCACTTCATTCAGTTTCAGACTTATCTCTGCTAACTGTGCAGGACACAGAGAACAAAGCAGATTGCACAACAACCTGCGGTCTGTTTGATTGAAGTGGGAGTGCTGTCTCAAGATGCCTTCAACTCCCTCCTCCACCTCTGGCCCTTGCCGAGAGTCAGGTTCCCTTTTCTGTCAAAGTTCCTCTCTCAAAGAGATAAGAGCAGGCAGGCGAGGAGCCACCTCAAGAGAGAGACAGGGCCAGTGAGAAGGAGGAGTATAACGGGGAGAGCAGCACCTCAGGGGCCAGACAGCTATCTGCAGACTTCAACAGGGTCATCTCATCTGACAGTCAGAGCTGACGACTGGGAATTTGCAGAAACAAATGCAAGCCTGCACTGAATTCAGCAGTGCAGCAAACTACCCCTGGGCTTCCTATTCATTCTGCCACTTCCAAACTACAGCCCTGCCAGGGACAGAAGACGCAGATACTGACAATCAAATGCTACACATAATTATAAAAAAGATCACCTACTTGATCCAATCTCCCCTTCTTAATCCCCTTCATTCCACATATAATTCTGTCTACATTGATTACTTCTTTCTGCTGGGATTCTGCAAAAAAGCTCTAAAAATACCCTCCTGGCGTCTAGAGTCTTTTAATGGCCTGGCCAGGGCTGACCAAGCTGACCCTCAAGACAGATTTATGTCCTTGTATAAAAATCATTAGCCTACTACTATTACCGTGCAAAGTACTTATCTGTTTGAAGAAAAACATTGATATTAAACACTTTTTTACACCAATGGGGCATCATAGCGTCTATACTGGGCTGAGAGTAAAGAGGGGTAATGGCTGTTGTGGAAAAAGGCGTGCTTATTTAATCCATTATCATTAGGTCTGAGATTCTTCTTTTTTTTAAATCTTATAAAAGTTAAGAAAAGTGTTAAATTTTTTTCAAACTTTGCTAGGCTGCAACTCCCAATCTCAGTGTATTTCACTACTACATACTTTAAAACTCTCAGGTGTGTGCTGAAGAAGCTGAGTGAACAAACAGCATCATGAAAACCAAGAGAGCGCACAAGCCAGAGAGGAAATTGTGGAGTTAATCAGGAACTAGTGCTTAGGGGTTGGAAAAACATCTCAGTTTTGAATATTTAATAAAGGACTGTACTGTTCGTCATCTAAAATCATAAAGAATATATGGCATAAATGCAACTGAAAGCTAAAAAGACAAGTCCCCCTAAATACACTATTCAAATAATGAGTCATGGTGATGGCAGGATAATGCTGTGGGAGGATGGTCAAAATTGAGGACAATAGAGGGAAATTTAAAGATAATCCTGTAGGAAAACTTGTTGAAAAGCGAAAAGGATTCTTAGGCAGATTTTTTTCTTCCAGCAGAACAACAACCTTAGAAGTAAAGCAAGATTTACAAAGGAATAATTACATTCTAAGAGGAAGAAGTGTGTTAGAAAAACAGAGTCCAAATCCACAGCTAAATTCTTTCATAAATGCCCAGCATGCAACTTAATTAAGCTTAAACTATTATCCAGAGTAAAAGGGAAAAAATCCACATTTTTAAGTGCAAATATGATGCAGACATAACCTGGAAAAATATATCTTGAAGTCTCCAATACAAAGTGCATACTACACTGTTTTCTTGAATTGAATGTAGGAAAGAATCCACAGAAATCTGCAGAGACGGAGGCCTAAACTTGATATATGACAGCAGCCTGTGTAAATAGTGGCTCATGTGAAGGCAAACAAGTGTAATTTAATCAGTAAGACAGAAACCATCTTGAACTGCAACCTGCCGCAATTCTCCACTAGATTTATGACACTACAACATGTGGCAGTCTGGACACAACAAAGCACATCCATTAGTCACCCTTCATCACACAGTAAATGCACTTTTCTTGTATCCTCCTTTCCCAGACTCGCATGGAAGCATTTGGTTGATCATGAATCCACAGCATGAAAACTTTACTCGTCATGTTTATAGTAGATGGATGCCCATGGACTGGGAATTCTACAGAAAAGTAGAGCGTAGAAAAGTAACAAGAGGCAGAATTTACCTACGGAGTCAATCTCCAGTAGCCGCTGGAGGTCGCTGATGCTGTGGATTTCACTATTGGAGAGTCGATCGATCAGCTCCTGGGGAAACTCCGCTTCCTTCTGGAGCAGGAGGGGGTGACAAAGAAGCAAAGAAAGGAGGGTTACACACACATCGACTACTTGCTGGATACTCTCAGATGATTGTGAATGACCTTGGTCTTTATTTCACTACATACATACAGGTTGAAACACTGTTATCCAAGGTGACAACTTTCCAACAAGGTGTCGGAGTGACCAGTTATGATTTCGTAGAGTATCAGCAGCTTTAGATCTCTGATAAATACACTCTTTGCTTCTGTTAAGCTGGTTGGTAAAAGAAAAGAAAAAAATCAGACCGAAAGCTTAAAGGAGCAGCACATCGCACCCTTTGCACTTGTCGCGCTTCATCCAGGCACCTCGACTTGAGCCAGACGTGCGCAACCCTCACAGGAATAGCAACTACTTTTATCATCCAGAGCGGTTCCCATGGACGCGCTTGGTCCAACCAAAACGTTTGCCAAATTGCCCTCGGATTACGAACAAATTTGGAAGAAAAAAAAGACCAAAGAAAACAGCAATGTGCGTCCAAGTGCATAAAGCACTGTTTGCTCTGACACACTGAAAATCTATTCTTTTATTTATTTATTTATTAATCTATTTAGGTTATATTTTGGGGGGAGGTGATTTTTGTACAACTTTTAGATAAACCAACATCTTTTCCTTTTCAGTTTGAAATAGCGTTTCAGTGTTTTGTGTTTGAGTGTGCGTGTGGCACTCGGAAGAAAGGACCTTTGCACTCTAAATGGAATAAATCTGGTTACAAATCCAGTCACTTTACCTCAGCAGTGGCCAATAGGTACGTCGTCCACAGCAGGAAGCAACAAATTGTGGCTCTCATCTCCTTTTAATTGGAAAGTCTTCCTCAAACACGAAAAAAGATCTGTCGCTTAGGAGCCCCCGAGTCGCTCCTGGCTCCAGAGGATCCACAACCATCCCCTCAGGGAGGGAAGCGGTGTAGAGTCACAGCAGCTCGCCCAGACGCGTCGCTTTTACTTGCTTGAAACCTTTAGGCTGATAAGTCTCTTATTATTCACATTGGGCTGCGTCCTCTTCAACCAACCCTTTGCTTCAGCACAGAATAGACCTTCCTTACGCGCATGGGAGGCAAATCCAATAAAGGCTGGGGCACATTGCACTTGTCCTTCACCTTTGCAAAAAAAAAAAAAAGATTCACACTTTGACCCAACGCAATGGGAAGTCCAACATATTAAACAGCTCCTGTTCTCTAGGGGACAGGTGAAAGCACGTCGTTTTTTTTTCTCTCTCTGCTTTCAAAGTTTTGAATCAAAAACAATCCACAAGATGCCCCCGGGAAATCACAATGGAGAAAGGCGTCCGCGTCGAGCTGTTCAGAGCGTGTCTGAGCGCAGGTCTTTGAACGTGAGGGACTCTGGAGTGAATGGTGTCAGAGCGCCTCTGAGCCGCTGAATATAGAGAGCCAGCAGCTCTATGCCCATTGCGCCTCCCCTCGCGTTTGGACGATCATGCAGCTATTCAGCAAGGGGAGCTGGTTGGCTGGCTGCTGACTTAAGACTCCAAGATCCGTCCCCATCCCAGCCCGCATACCCCCCCTCAGCCTGAGTGAGAGTGTGTGTGTGTGTCCGTGTCTTCAGAAAAACACCGCCCATTCATAGATATGATGTATAATAGGTTTTGATTTACAGGAGGGCTGAAAGAAACGGATTCATTTCTTAAGATTTCCTCTGTCTCCTCCCTCACAATTAAGACTGATCGATGACTGCATAGAGAACTAAGGAAGAGGCTCTGTGTTATCAATCTACTGATCTGTTAATCTCCTTTAATTACTGCCTGGGTTTTTGGGTATTTTACATCCTTCTCTGTTTATTCATATCTTCTTAAACTTTTTTCA
Source organism: Jordanella pulchra (assembly GCA_034780135.1). Taxonomy (NCBI): domain Eukaryota; kingdom Metazoa; phylum Chordata; class Actinopteri; order Cyprinodontiformes; family Cyprinodontidae; genus Jordanella; species Jordanella pulchra. Next base: position 8,717 of record JAUZNJ010013303.1, read on the forward strand.
CAACATGTCTCATTAACTCCACATATTTGATTGCATTTTATTATAGGAAGTAAAGCATATTTGCGTAGAAGAGAAATAAAGAGATAAACCTTAAGAAGAATATTATTTAAAATAACATCTGAAAAGTCTATGGAATTGCAGCCTTGGGAAAAGCATCCCCACATCATGATGCTGCCACCATTGTATTTTTTTAAATTATTTATTTATTTTTTTTTGGAATGACATATTTAGGTTTTGGTCTGTTTCCCTACCATTCAGAAAAAAATCCAGCATTGCCTTGTATCATACTTGCTTAATTAAGATGCACTGTATTTACTGTATGATGAGTAAATATACACTACCAGTACAGATTCAGTGTTGGTTTTTAATGTTGTCTTTCTCCAGATGCAACTCGAATAACGTGTCTGAATGTGAAAAATTTCCAGGAGTGTGTATAGTTTCATAAGACGCTGTGCCTTCTTGATTTTTCATGATTTCTGGACACAAGAAGACACTTACCTAACATGGAGTTTCACACACAACTGGTCCTAACTTGTCATGGGGCAGCTCACCCTGTGCTGGGAGGTCCGGGAAAGAAGCCAGAGGGTCCTCACGGACGAGACATACATGCAGTACCAGAGACACAGACAGACAGACAGTGTGCAGACTCATTATCAGCCAGAGGTGACGATCGGTAGGAAGCCTCAGGTCAGCTGACCAGGTGGTCTCGCCTACACCTTGCTTGTTCTAACCTGGAGGGCATTGTGTCTGGAGAGCCTGCAAAGAGAATCACCTCAGCAGATGCTATGGTAATTAATCCAACACTTTTAATAGGCTGGTTGAGCTTGTTTAGTCTCAGAAAATGAATCAATTCGAATTCGAATTCCCTCAGCTGAAATAATTTGACACTTTATTGCAACTGATCCCTCTTTCCTGAGGTACATGTCTTTATCTCTTCTTGATGGGTTGGATAAGCGTGCATGAAGTATGTAATTGCTATAGCAATAGGCAGCTACATGATGCTATTATGTTAATTTTCCACAAGAGGTTTTACTTTTTAACTTAAAATACATAGATGTGGTGCTGATATAAGATGAAGAAACCTCTAATGCAGGGATATACATATAACTGAGCAAAAGAGAGGAAAAATATGTCCAAAGAAGTACAGAAAGGATCAGCTTTCTACCTCTTCTGCTTTCTTCTGCATGAGCTAATAAGCAACATGTTTACTGGCAACTGAGGCCTGTGTACCTAACAACATTAACCCCATTAAATGACTTTATAGATGCTGTTGCACAGTAAATCGAGCCATAAAGACTCTGCAGAGAGGACGTTGGGAGTGAGGTGATGACTCCTGTTTTGCCCCCGAGCCACACATAGTTCCCAGTGATTGGGAGAATGGTAAACAGGGGAACATTTTTGAAGAATGCGTTAGATATGAGTTGCATAGCCTCTGGAGAGCTGATGTGAGCCTTTTAGTCTGGATGATCTGTCAGTTTGAATCATCTATTTCCATTCTTGGGAGCCGAGTTACTAATTTCTCGTCACATTAAAATTTAGTTTTTGTTATTAAAAATTTGTCCGAGAGGTTTTACTTTTGGTTATTTTTACTTTTAAACTCTTCCATAAGTTTTATGATGAGGAAAAAATGAAGAAAGATTGAGAATAAAGAAGATAACAAGGTCCTTTGTTTGTCATATGGCATATGAGTTCTAACGTCAAGCATTGAAAACTTTCTGATATCCCTTTTCACAATTTTGCATTTTTCAAAAAAAAAAAAAATAACTGATAATATTAAACTTTTCTCTATGGTTAAAGAGGAAGCACTAATCAATGAAAAACTACCCTACTGTCCCCAGTTTGTCTCTCTTTGCCACAAGCCAACCTGAACGTTAATCATTGGGACTGAACAAGCATCTGTACTAAATACAAACAGGAAGTTGCTGGAGACACCTTTGTTTCTGTCCTAATTTAAGTTGTTTTATATTGTCATGCATAGAAACACTGCCGACCATGGAAAAATCCCCAAAATTCACACCTTTAGGTGCGACTGTGATTAATCGCTACACATGGAAACATCAAAAGTCTTATGAAGAAAAGTTTTCTCTGCAGATGAAAGACAAACTGAGCTATTTGAACAAACTACAGTAAGTATCGTTTTTCAAACCAAAGAGTAAAATACCTACCGTCAAGCACAGTGGTGTCAGCATAATAGTGTATGCTTCAAGTGGTCAAGGGGTATTGCACATTTAACATCGTCTTCACTTGCCAGGTAGATGTTTGAATATACTTGTGGATTCTATCAGGATAATGATCATTGTTTCTGGAACAAGCTTGATTTCAATGCTATAGGAAGGGGCAGTCTAGCACTGCTGCCTTGCGTTTGACTCCCACATAATGGTTGAAACAGCTCTGTGTAAAGTGGGAAACCATTAACCAACTGCAACAGTTCATCGTCTTGTTGTAGTAGCTGTGAGAACAAAAACATAACTATTTGTAACTCAACCGTTGCTTGAACTCTGATCATGCAATGAAAGCAAGAAATCTCACACTTTAATGTGCCAAAGAGCTATATAAAGATAGCAGGGTTGACAATAGAAACTCTGTGACCCGATAGCCGCGTGTTCCTAAATGATTTTATAGCCTTAACTGTAATATTTTCCTTCCATAGAAAGCTGTTAAATGTTTTCCACAGGGCATCCCCAGTCTATGACACTTCGTGATGACAAAAAGCTAGTAGATTTCAGAGTGGATTGCCTTGCAACAGAGAAACAAACAACCACTATAACCTGGTGTCCCCCCCCCTCCACCTCCAGCACCACCCAGTCGTATCATGAGCAGTTATGAGTCATGGACTAAGGGAGTCAGGCCCTTTGTAGACTACTGAGTGATTTCTTTCCTCCTCCCCGGGGCAGCCCTTACCAGTTTATCACTGTCCATGATGACAAGGTTGATGCCATTAGTGGTTTGATGTTTTGTAGTTTGGAACCATTTTACAAGAGCTGCTGTAATGTACAAATTAGGAGCGGTGGTAACGTTTATGGTTGGGTTACTCATGTGCACGTTCAAAAGCACACGAACACAAACTTTAGGTGAGATTTCCCCAGGAGCAAAGGTGCATTATAGATTGGACTTGGAAATTATCCAGAGCAGAGTGCATATCCAGGGCAACCTCTATACTCATAAGCAAACACTCAGCTTATTTTACACCACGAGGGCTCTAACACACACTTTCATTTCAGTTATTAAGTATTGGCGACAGTAAAGGGGCAGCAGCCACATTTGCAGTTGGTTCTGGATGAAGTTGCTTTTTTTATAGGGACAATTACTAGGAGCCATTTAAAGGACTTAATACGTCTAACATGCACAGCAGCCTGAATGCAATGCACTGTGGAGCCTCACAGTAACCCTTCGGTACCATTTCCCTTCAGGTGCAGCTGTTCTGGGGTATGGTACCCAACCACTCTTTCATAAGTCACAATACAGCCATGAAATCTTCATCTTGGCATAAAAAAATGATGCCATATGCACACAATAACGTACAAAGATGTAGCTACAAGGTATGCAAGGCAGCTTTCCAGCTGTGACACATTATACATTTCAGCAGCACACTTCAGTTGTTCAGGGATGGCGGCATCCTCTCTGTGCGATCTACAGATCTGTCAAAGTGTGGTCTGGTCTTCTCATAACTCCACCATGATGTTTTCATTCTGACATTCTTAATGAAATGTATCCTCAGAGAATTATGCTTGATCAGTGGGAAAGAGAAAATGTGAAAACAGTACCTTGCAGGTTTTGTTACATTTCAACCCCAAACCTCAATGTATTTTTGCATTTGTATCAGCGTTCTTTACACGAATACCAGTAATATCCAATAAATACATCAGATTACCATCAAAAGTCACGGCCTCTTAGGTCTGTTAGAAAACACTAAGAAGAAATTGTAAAGTGAAGACCAAGAAACACATGGGCATTTTTCCATCTGTAATCTAAAAATATCACACCATTTCAAGCCTAAAAAGACATGGTGGTTCAGCTAAACTAATCAGCAGACCAAATAGAGCATTGGAAAAGAAACAAAGGTAAGAGATCTGTGGTAGTTCTATAGGTAATTAACACTGTAAATCACTATGTATTCATATCTCCATAAAGACTCATGGTAGTGGCAGCCTAATGCTGTGGTGATAATGCCATCTGCGGGGACAGCAAAGGTGGCCAGGTTTGATTTAGGAAGGGTGGAGTTAAAAACAGGGCAACTCTTGAAGAAGAAAACCTTTTTGAAGGCTGCAAAAGATTTCAAATGGAGCATACAGCTAGACAATGGTAGGGGCTTGAATCAAAGCATATCTGTATGTTTGAATAGATCAGACAAACTACATTGCCAAACCAAACTAAGAATGTCTGGAAAAACTTAACACTTGCAAGACCTGTGGTTGTAATTAATGCAATTAGGGCGTAATTGTCTTATGAGTACTTTTTGTGGGTTAGTATCAAATACAATCCTTATACAATACATACATTTCTGTGCGTGCCGTTCAAGCTAAATTAATATTTATGCAAAGCAGTCCCTGCCTGACTCTTGACCACTAAAGTAGAAAGAAAGGCCGAGACAGTAAATTTCTGTAAAATAAAAAAGAAAAAAAAACAAATTTAAGACATCTCACTTGCCTGACACTCACATTTAGGCAACATTTGGGAACCTTTACACATTTACACACCTCCATTCCCTAATGCACATTTAACAATTTCTTTAACTGGACAGACAGACATGAAGCAATCTGGGCACAAGTCCCTGCAAGCAGCTACCCGTTCCCCCTGTCCCAGCTCATTTTCCCCTTAAAACACTGCCTCTTTATTCTCCATGAACGAAAAAAAAACTTACTGCACACATAGACACACACACTCATACACTCTCTTGCACATGAAACAGGGGACTTCCAGCCTCTAAGAAATAGCAGTGTAATTGCCGGTGCTCTGTTGTCTATCAAGACCTGACCTTTTCAACATGTGTGCGTTGTGCGGGGAGCGATGGGAACCAGCGAGGAGGAAGACAGGGGTCTCCCTAGCTCTGCGGTGGTCTGACCCAAATCCCCCTCCTCCGCCCCCTTCAACAAAACTCTGGGAACTACCAGCGTGTCGGGGCGTCGGGTGAGCTCGGAAGCTAGTGTAGGGAGGACGTGGCTTACCCACAAATCAGGTTCTTGGCGGCAAGGACATCAAAGCTGGGACAGGACGATGTGGAAACGGCAACAGGGGCACAGAACTGCTCTGTCTTGATGGGGTCTCAGGGGAACAGAGGAAAATTGGAAGTCTATAAGTAGAGCCCAGACTTTATGGTGGCATGCTTTTTGCCGGTGCCAGTGGGAAAGTTGTGGACCAGTATTGCCTTACATTATCTGAGCCTAGACAAAATACTTTAAAGAATGAAATATATACACTGAAACAAACATGTGGCAACTTGCATCAAGAAATGTTGAGAAAAGTCATCAAAACAAACATAAAAAAACAAAAATGAGGGTTAAAAAAGATTATATGGGTTCATGGGAGAGCTCTTATTAGAATGTAATAAAAACTATCAAGGCATAATGGATTTTTCACAAACCCAATGAAATTTCATCTTCGCATCCATACATGACAGACAAGCCCATAAGGGGCACAACATGCTGACCTCAGTGGTTTATTTGGAGACTATAATCTCATGATTACTGCAATTCACAGATGTGGTTTCCACCTTACCCTTCATCCTACTTGTCTTTCACTGGCTATAAGCAGACCCAATCTTTTGGACTTTAAATGAGGGTCAGTAGGGGTGGTTGGGATGACGGTGGTGATGTATGGGATTAGGGAAAGATTTCTCTGCTTCTCTTGAGTGACAGGGGAATGAAGATGACTAAGCTGGAAAAAGAAGGGGGTAAGGAGATAGGAAAAGATTTCATAGAAAAGACCTGGAGTCAAAGGGGACTTGAGAATCCACTTCACTTGCTTTATGTCTTCAGAATCAGCAACAAACGTGCCTGGAGGAAAGTTTTGCAAGAGGCCTTAACTGAGATTTTCCTTGACATTGTGTAACTTCCATAGCAACCACACCAAACTGAGCTAAAAAAGTACTTTGACTCCAGGAGAGAAGCCCCTTCCTACTTTATGGGCCGTACTGCAAAGCTGTTTCGCACGCATCATGCTAACGATTAACTGCAGCTAATGTAATCCCTCGACCCCCTGCCCAGGTAGCTGCTCTGAAAACAGCACCGCTGCTGCTTTTAAAAAATAATTACAACAGGTCTTTGGTGCTTTTATTGTTCTTATTATTGGAGGCTTTAAAAGTAGTAGCAGCTACGATCCAACCTCTGGGAGCAGGAAAGATTTTTCTTTTATTTGGCATTCTTGTCTTAAGCAGAAGTTACATGGAGACACGTGTATGAGTCTTCAGTTCTGTTGCAGAGACTCCAGAACTTAAAGCCGACTGACAATAGCACTGAGACGAAGACACTTCTACCCATCATCTTGTTTTTATTTTCCCTGTAAGAAAAAATAACTGATATTTACTCTAAACCCCTTTTCTTCCCCCTTTCTTTGTGATTTGATCAGTTTAGATGATGAACAATCATTTTACACTAATAGAATACATAGCGTAGTCGTATATACATTGGAAAGGCATGACTTTCCTCTTTCAGACTCATTTATGTTAGATACTTTATTTTTTGTCAGCTGTTTAATTTCCTTAGATAAGAAAATGATGTGTAGTTTTCAATTCATGCCGTCAGATAGGTTCTATTTAAATGATGCCTTGACCTGTATGGGGCTTGTAAAATGACCAGAATACATTTAACTTATCAATTAATGCTTCAGATAGAACCAGGTTATTTGGATAGTTTTTGCGTAAAAAAAGCTGTTTTTGCATGTTTTTTTTTTTGTTCTCCATTATTTATGTATAATATTAAAACTGATTTGGCAATCTGAAAAATTCAAATGTCAAAAAAGCAGAAACCAAAGAAATTTGTAACAGAGCAAATATTAAATACCAAAACTATAAATTTCTCTTTCCAGCTCTTCTTCTTCTCATTAACTTAAGGTAAAATGACAAGAGAGAGAGAGAGATCACAACAAACTGATCATCAGCAGGAAGTGGCTCCATTATGGGCTTAAAGATGGGAGAGAGTGCTCTTTGGTTACAGCTCTCAGTCAAATCCACACATTCCATCGGGGTTTAGGGTAGAGCTGGGTCACCCCTCTGATGGGTCCTGCGGGGTTTTTCGGAAAGGTGGGCCACCCTCACTTTTTCTCCAGCTGCTGCTCCGGCACCTGGAGCTCTGCTTTGGGCAGGGCTGAGGATGCAGAACAGATTCTTGCACACTTGAGGAGAAAACAGAAAGTGTGTGGATGTCTGTCAAGAGACACTTGACAGCTTTTCGCTTTGACCTTGTGTTGAAAAGAAGGACATTTTTGAAGGGGGGGTGAAGCACTCACATTTAATTATCCCTGAAATATGGGAGTTCCTGCAGGGGCTTAAGGTTTATGCATCAATCAATAGAGATATACTGTATGTCTAGAGAAAAAGCAGGAGCAGACGAGATGCTTTATACACGTTAATCTTAAAATTATTTAACATGAACCCTTAAAATATCTTATCATGATCGTAAGTGAGCCTTTGTGACTATTCTCCTAACAACCCAGCAGGGACTTTTTTTCTCCTCTTATTGCATTCCTTCATCTTCCTAATGTGATTAGAAAAGAGTGTAAGCATTTTAACGATCTGTACTCTAATCCTCAACGATTCCCCTGAGAAAAGGAGCAGCGGAAAAAAGAAATAATTTAGACAACCGCCGAGCTGCCTCCTCTGGGAGTGAAGTCACAGCTCAGCTGAAGAGTTGCATTGTGCTGGGTTTGGATCGATGTAAGGCAGGAGGCTGCAGAATCAAAGGCATGATGGAATATCTTACTCTGAAAACTGCTTCTGACTCTTTTTGTGTGCGTGTGTGTTTGACTCAGTGATGCAGAATGTCGAGGGAATATTTCTGTCTTTGGTTTGTTTTCTCTACACGTCGTTCGGAGGCTTAACTTACTGGGAAGCAGCTTTGAAACTGAGGCCAAAACCGAGGCAAGATGAGGAGGCCTGGTCTCAGTGTTGGTACATGTATACATGTGAATTATTTACTTGTAGTCCAGCAGGAAATGAGGAACGATAACAAGCTTGGGAAAAAAAAGGCAGAATAACAAACAGATGGTATCTCATCCACTTGGTTTTTGTAGCTTTCATTCTTTGTCTTTTTTTCCTCTCTATTTCTCGTCTTTAATTTCTTTTATGTGCCTCAATGGGGGTGAGCTGGCTAGTCCTTAACAGGAAGTCGAAAAAAGTTTAAAATAAATAAGTGACTATAACTTATTCCCAGCTTAAATTTCTTGGTAACTTTTACCAGAGTCACAGAAGCACCTTTATGGCTGCAGAGGGAGCATCGCCAAGTACTGAAATGTTCATTTTGAACCAAACAGAGACCTTTTTGAGAGGAACTAAAGCCAAAAAAAAAAAAAATGATACAAATTTCACTTAGTTAGCATATGGTGCATAGCTGAAGAAAAACATCTCCACAGCATGATACTTCGACTCTGTGTTTGACCATGGGGGTAATGTGTTCTGCATGTTGTGCAGCTGAATTTTCCAACATGCTATAAGGTTTTTATCCTGAAGGTCAAAAGAGAAAATTTGTATCAGATTTCCTTTCAGGGCGTTATGGTAAGGGTTAGGGTGTAATACAAATATGCTTAATTAAAATAAGCTCAAATAAAAAATATACATACAACTTGGAATTTAAAATATACAACAGCAAAATAGAAATTATGGTAATAAAAATGCTAAAATAAAAAGAACTTATAGGGAACAGGGTCCTATTAGTTTTTGCATAAATAAAACATATTTTAAAGTGTTTCTGCATAATTTTCATCTATCTATCTATCTATCTATCTATCTATCTATCTATCTATCTATCTATCTATCTATCTATCTATCTAT
>JAUZNJ010013314.1:0-17699 GCA_034780135.1 Jordanella pulchra
CCAATACCGCTAAAAATATTGGATCGGTGCATCCTTAATAACAAGTTGCTTGATTCATTTCAATTTCTTGAATTGTAGAACACGTTTATTAGTATTAGATTTTAAATTTAATCTTTAAGAAACATTATTTTAATATTTTTAAATAAATAATTGAATTCAATTCAGTTTATTTTATATAGCGCCAATTCACAACACATGTCATCTCAAGGTCCTTTACAAGGACAATTCAATCAAATCACAAAATCAGATTAGTTAAAAGTTTTCTACTTTTAGGAAAACCAGCCGATTGCATCGAATAATTGACTCGGCAGCAATCCCTTACACCAATAATAACCCTCTAATACAGGAAACTTAAAAAATATGAATGCAGTGTAGAACTCTATCCTTCTGACAGAAATATCTGATTTAAACTTAAAATCGGCTTCTTAAATCTAACAAATTTCACAGTAACTTAACTGAAGATCAAGAGGTGATGATTCATATAGTTTAGAAGACTGGTTGGTTAATAGAAAATAATTCATCAGTATGTCATCTGCTAATCACATTTAAAGCTCATCAATGGAAAACTGAATGCAAACTCTGATCACCTGATAGCTGTAGCCTTATAAAAGGTTTTTAAATTTGTAAACCTGAAATAAATTAAAACAAGTATCCAAGTGTCTAAAGTGACATGATTATTTCTCTGCTTTCAGAAGGCCTACCTCTCCATGCTCCCTGGTCCGGCCCTTTGGAGTGTCCTCAGGCAGGAAGTAGAGTCTGGTGCTCGCCAGCAGGTGGCGTCGAGCCTGATCTTCCCACAATAAGGTCACCTGTACAGCAACAGACAGCAGCCGTTTCTGAACCATCTCTGAACTTTTCAATTGTTTAGCATCTATTTAAAATCACCTCGGATTAGAATGTCTACTCTAGTAGAGTTCTACTGTCAGTTTCATGTGAATTAATCCTGCTTTCTAGGATCTAACTGAACCCAAACAGCTGAAATCTTTGACGGCATCTGGACAAAACAGGTTCTAAATCATTGTTAACTAGCAGAAGAGAAATCTGGAGGTTTCAACAAGAAACAGATCAGAGTTACAGACGATATCATTTAGGTTAGAGCTAAACTTAAGGAGGTACAACAGAACTCTAAACTGAACCAGGAGAGTTGGTTTTGGAAGGTTCCTGGATCTTTGTAATCTATTCAAATGTATTTAAATATTAAAAGCTGCTCTCGGGGAAGCATTGGCTCAGAAACACTTTTTAGGGATTAAAGTAGTACATTTTGGAAAAGGTTTGCGGTTTAAAGGCAGTCTCTATATTTTTGTCTTGATATGCCAAATATGTATGCAAGGCAGACATCGCAGGTGAGGGATGATCAATCTCCACTGGAAAACAAAGTTTAAGATTTTCACTCTAGGCTTTCTGTTAACAGCCTTTTAAAATGAAATCTGTTGGAGCTAACATTCTCATTTCTCTCTCTGACTCAGTGTTATCCAAGATTGTTTTAAAATTCTTTAAAGGGGCTGCTGGGAAGAAAAGACCTAATGATTCATTTTCAATAGGATTCCACCTATAATTCTGATTCAAGTCTCCACTGCACATTAAGTTTGCTGCAGGAAGACAAAGACATTCACACTTGTCTCTTTTTGTTGACTTCTAAACAACACGTCCAGCACATGGTGTCAATTCAGATCTCAGAGACTCTTCAGTCTTCTAAGAACAAAACTGCAGGTAATTTCTTTTTAAAAATCCAGTTAGCAGAACAAAGGTTTCTAACCTGAATGCCTATCATCTCAAAAAAGTTTGAATATTTAGAAAACAGCTCGATCTTTTATGTCACACTAGAGAGAATCTCATATGCTGAACAGATTCTTTACACAAACTAAATGATGACAGGACTTCTTTGTAGTCGCTTTGATGCTTGCACACAATGAAAACCCCAAATATCCAGAGTGTACGTCCCACTGAGCAGCAGTCCAGTTTCTTTCCTCCCTCACCCATATAGGATGCTTCTGCTTCAGCAGTGGTTGGAGCAGAATGTGACATTTGTAGCCCAGGTGTAGAATTCGTAGCTCTTAATGTGCTCAGTCCACTGCATAAGAAATGACTGCAGCATCTTTTCTAACCTCACGTTTTCCTTCCATTCAACTTTCCATGAATACGGCAGGTCTGTCTTCTGAACATCAGTCAAGTTATCTTCATCCTCATTACTGTATGCAATAAGAATATTGCCATAAAATAAGCATACATCAAAACCGGATTTTAAACAGTTTTTTAAATGTAGATGTCAGGTTTTTATTTTTTGTAAACCATTATTATCAAATGAAATAGAGGTTTAAAATTTTTCAATCTGTGATTAATGAACCTTTATATCAAATTAGTGTCACTTTATGCGATTATACAAATGAATTAAATTGATTAATAAATTGATTGATTATCTGGAACTTCATGCTTCATAACATGACAGAAATAAACATTCATTGACGTTAGGATTGGATCTGTAAAGTTTCCTCACAAACCACAGCAGATTAAACATTAGAAGCTGAAGAAGCTAATGAACCAGAGAAATAAACAGAGGACCAAAAACAACTGTTTTCCTCGTCTTTAAAGCAGCTAAATGCTCAGACATTAAACCATTTAGCTGACAACGGGAAAATATCACCAAAGCTTTAGGGATAAATACAATAATGTATATGATATCAAGTTCGCACCATTTTAAAAACCGCAGCGTCTTTAGTGCCGATTAGAGTCCTGCACCAGGTCGGGGTTGGGTGGGTTCCTCCAGTGAACTTTCAGCCAAGTGTAAAAAATAAAAGAGTTTTGTTTACATAGTTATGGGTCTAAGTATTAATCAATTTTACATTCATTCTTTAGTCGATAATTTGAATCTCTACACTTGAATAACTTACTATGAGTTCTGAGGTTTTCAATGGAACCAGAAATAAATGATTCTGAAATAGTTATGCTGTCAATTTTATTCCTAGGCTGCTTTTGTCTCAATTAATGTAAAATTGAACAGTTTCTTTCAAAGAGGCTTGTTTCGACTGATATATACTGTATTCATGCCAGTGTGAATGAGTATTTACATCTGTGAGACAAAGAAAGGCCCTTCGGCGTTCGGCTTGTTTACCACTGGTCCTCTGTAAGTGAAGGGCTCACTGGTATGTCAGCATCATGCAATGAGTTTGTTGACAGTAATCCACGGAAGCTCCAAAAAACGACTAAAAGCACTTGATGAAAATGAACTGTTGTGTGTATACATTTTTCTCACTGGTTGGGTCCCAGCAGGGTTTTAATTGGGGATAAATGTAGGTGAAACAGGTCGGGTCTCGGTTCTGAACTCTGTGGGTTTTGGGGGCTACAGGTTTGAAAAATCTGACCAGTGCAGGACTCTGGTACAGGTCTGCTCGCTGGGACTGGTCCTTTCTCCTCACTCAAAGGTCTGTTTTTAAACTACTTGAACCACAATATTAAACATTCATGTTCCAAACACATTCAAAGCATCTTAACCCTTTAAAACCTGTAATCGTAACAGTCCACCTGGTCCTTTTTCTCCTTATTTAATAATAAATCTGTCAAAAAGAAATAGTTGTGCGAAATATTTTACTACCTTTTTAGAACAAGTATAATTTAACATCTCCAAAGAAACTGCCATTTATATATGTTATACATACTTAGATTTATATGAAATGACAAAAAAGTTTTTCCTTTATAAACATGATAATATGAACAAGTCCAAAAATTTAGAGATGACATAAACTTACAGCTGAAACACAACTAAAACTGATCACCCGCTGGTTTAATCCCAATCTGCCCTTTTTTCCGCTACAAAACTCTGCACAGCGTGATAACCATTGAGATTAGCATAATCAACCATATATTAGCACAAAGCTGTGATTCTAAGCACAAACGGTTGAAGAGCTACGGCGAGTCAAAGATTGTGTGTAATTTTCTGTCGCTGGCAGCAGCTCTGGTTTTAAAAGGGTTAACCTGTTCTAACAACTTTCTCATATCTAAGCACTGCCTATTTCCAATCATCTCTGTTTTGGTCCCTCTCACTAAAAACCCGGCCTCGTCTACCTCAGCCTTCTGTCTTTTTGTTAGTTTCAACATGTCCAAACCATCCATCATAGCAGGTCTCACTACCATCTTGTAAACAGTCCGTTTGACTCTCCCAGCTGTCCTTCTGGGACAGTTCATCTCAAACTTCTCCTCGCCTGAACTCCTCTTTTTACCGCCATCTTTTCCTACCGGATGCTTTAGTGGGCCTTCATCACCACTTTCTAGAACATTTCCATTTTCAACATCACTCATCTGCTCTTAATAATTTAGGGTAGATTAAATTGTATTTGCTTTCGTCAGATTGAATTGTATCTCTAACACATGACGGAAAATAATAATTAAAAAAATATCTTTTATGGATTTACATATTGTCATAAAAAACTATTTGATATCAAAAAGTGTAAAAAAAACAACCCTAATGTGTGTGTGTATGTATACACACACACACACACACACACACACAGTACTGGGTGGTGTGGCTTTAAAAAATAATTTCTATTTTTTTTCCTACCCAATCCACATAAACCAAGTTTTTCTCCTCGGGTTTAATGATAAAATGATAAATAACAGTATTTATAACAATCGTCTTCCCTGGGAGGTAACCTCAATCTGAAGAGCAACAAAATTCAAGCTGTGAAAAAGATTGTCAAACCCTTTTTTTAAACAATGAAAACATAAAGTAAATCTTTGCAGATAGTGGTATTACACAGTGAAGTAGTTTCTAAGTATACAACGAAGAACAGAATTTAATGAACTGAGAATGCTTTTGCTGTTTTTCTCCCTGATGTTTAAAGAGAACATAAATATTGGACGCGGTGGGCATGACACATCAACAGAGGCTTTGGTCCTCGATGCAGCCGTCAAAGGTTCCACTCCAAGCCTGGTGGCATTTGCTGCATTTCTTGCCCCTCTCCTTAATTTTATTTCCTGTCTGCATATTTTCAAAAATAAAGGCCACTACAGCTTGAAATATTCAGGAAGTTTTGACATCAAAAAATACAAAAATGTTACAGGAAATTTATATTTTATTGCCAATTTTTTCCTCCACTATTTCCTTCAATGGCCCCAATACATTGTTGTTGTAATGCCTACATGATGACTGTTGTAGAACAGTAGAACATGTCTTCAGACTAGACACAAAACATAATTGGTTTTATACAAGTATGGGTAGACAGGAGTAATGCTCTTGGTCCTGATCAGCTTGGTTTGGTCTGATCATATATTAAACAGAAGATGTATTTTAGAGACTTGCTACAAATATCTAACAAAATGATTACAGTAACAAAAAAAACAAAAAGCTCGGGGGAGTTTTGAGTTCAAGGTAACATCTTTATTGGAAACAATCAGAGAGCTAAAAATTCAAGGACACAGTTTAGAACTTCTCCCTGAAACAAGAATGAACACTGAACTCTCCATCTCTTATTTTAAGCTGCTTCATGAAAACAGAGAGTCTGGAATAAACAAAGGGTTTAGGGGGGGGGGATTCTCACCTCTGCGATGCAGACGGGATCCTGTGGGCCGCATTGGATGAAGTAGAACTCCCCGAGCTTCCACACTTGGAGTGGCCCGTCAGGCTGAGCTCTGCTGCTCACCGACTTGTAGAAGGCGTAGCTGCCTCTCTGGCAGGAGGGAGCACCCACCCACTGAAGAGAAGGAAAACAAAGAATAAATGTGCAGTTTCAACCTCAGCTTACTAAGATAATCAGCTTTAGAGTAAACCAGGATGAAGGGGATCTCACGGTTTAAAATATGCAACTTTCCAGAAAAGTTGTGATTCATTTTCATCTTTTTCATGAGACAACTTCAACTTGTGCTCTTCTTCAAAATGAGAAGTTAAAAAAAACAAAATAGCGATCAAGTGGGTATGACTGCAGATCTTAATGTCCCAAACATTTGCTTAATAAACCTCAGACACCAGTAAGATTTGAAATGTAAGAATAGAAACACTGACAGAAACACTTCACTGTTTCATGTAACCTATTGGTTAATAAATGGCTCAGTTATTCTCATAACTATTGTTGGTCCCTATTATTCGCTGTTTGACTGATGTCACTTCATCAATCCTTTCCCAACATTTAACACTAAGAAATGACAAATAAAAGCCTGCATTATTTGTCCTGATATTGTATTCGGTATTGGTCAAAGTTCAGAGCTGCAATGTCAGAGTCACATCGAAAATGATAAAGTTTTAGCAAGACTTTACTAAAAAAAACCCTAACTACAACCAAAGCTGGTTGTAATTTAAAAAAACTACATTTGGATAACAAGAATCAACATACCCACCGTACAGACTAGCCATTCCTGTCCTGCCTTTCAAACTGTTAAAATCAGCTCCTTACAATAAACTACTTCTTAATGCTAACATCCAGTACAATGATCACCAGTCAGCTGTTATTAAAATTAAAAAGGATTTACCGACTAACTGTGATAAACTGTTTAATAAACGTTAAATAATCAACTAATTTCCTTTAATCGTTAAGTACGGAGTATAATATAAATTAGGCCAAAACTTTACACAATACAAACATAAAGCATTTAAGATGAACCTTCTTTGTAAATAGCTTCTACCCAGAATTCCTCAGATGGGATAATTTTAGCTTTAACCAATAATTATTTGTGGAAAAATTTACTGTGGGTAATTTACTATTTGCCATCTAACTGTTAATAAAAAACAAACAACAAAACAATCATTTAGCTTATAATAGTTGGCTATAGCCTAATTACAATAAAAATAAACTATTTGTAAATTGCTGTTGCTGTAGTATAAATTATTTTTTGATTTTTCTTTTAAACTGAAATAGATCAAACAATACAATTTTGGGCGTGCAGGTGGCGCAGTGGTTAGAGCGCACGACCCATGTATGGAGGCCTTAGTCCTCGACGCGGGCGACCCGGGTTCGAATCCGGCTTGTGGTCCTTTCCCGCGTGTCTCTCCCCCTCTCTCGTACCCCCTTTCCTGTCAGCCTACTGTCAGAAAAACGAGCCACTAGTGCCGTAAAAAGCTCAAAAACAAAAACACAACAATTTTGTTGCACATATTTTAGCAACCACTGCAATGTTATGATTCAATTTTATACCTCACATCTAAATACTGTATATCTGTCGGTTAGCTGGATTAGAAAGTTTCATTCATTTATTCAAAATTATCCAAATGCATACATGTAAAGTTCAGTGGACACATGTGAGGGTTTTTATGTGTTTAAGGTTCATTATGACAGAAAAACAGACAGAAACAATCTAAAGAACTCCACACCAAAGCAATGCAGGAAAAGCTGCTAGTGATAAATTGTAGTTTGAAAATCAGCTGTTTTGTGTGTGTTTTTAGATCGGATCCTAAAAAACAGTTACTAATTTCATGTGATGTATTACATTATTTGAGGTGAGGAAAATTTGGAAAGAGCAAAGCCTAAAACCAGTGTTTACATACAGTAGTTGCTTCTTTTTTTACATTCTAGTTTATCTAAAGTTTGAACTAAATAAAGTGAATCTATTATATTCTTAATTCCCTATTTTTGTAACCTTAGATGCCTTTCAACTTAAACAAAGTTTATCTTCAACATAAACTATATATTGCAGTTTTTTTTAATGCTGAAGTTCCCTCTAATTAGAGTCGTTTGTTTAGCTGTGTTTGTTTCTACACAGGTTATTTTCTGCTAAAATAAATGAAAAGGAAGCATGAATTTAAAAATACATTTCTGTTTCTTGATTTACAGAACCATATGCTGAAACCTGATCTCAATATAGAACCAGGATTTATGTATAATGTTAAACCCAGTAAAAGGACAGAAAACTGTATAAACTGAAAAGCATCTTGGTTCCCAGAGAAAAAAAAGAGCTAAATTTCCAACCAAAAATATTAGCATGTATAAAACTGTATAGAAACATCGACAGGAAGCGTCACCAATCATAGCTGGCTTTAGATTTTGAGAACATTAACATGTCTGAATGCGACTACACCCCTTTACATTTAGGGTGTGTTCAAAAATAAACCCTGCTAGTTATATTTGTGATGATAAAGGGTTCCCATGTTGCATAAGGTAAAATTCTCATGTTCAAAACACCTTTCCAGGGAAGCCAATTGTAATATATTAAACAACGCAAAGACGAAATGTTAAAAATTAACCCTTTAGACTGTTTAGGCTGACAAAGGCAGTGCTACAGCCTTTCACACATACACACACACACACTCTAAATAAAAGGTTGAAACACGCTGCTCTTAACTGCCTGAACACTACGACATGCAGAAACCTGTTGTGAATCCCCTGCGTGGGCCTTTCTGCTAAATTTCTTAATGTGGGGGTTTAAGAGAAAGAAAAACATAGCTTAAAGAAAATAAAAGAAGCCCTTTAAATAAAATCGAACAGATGAACTATTCTGGTGTTTCAAAGGGCAAAGCATTCCAGAAAGATGTCATAAACTCAAGAAATAAAGTTAATCATTCAGAACGTCCATTGATCATGATCCCACATGCAAATGAAGACAGTTCATCTGAAATGCTTTTTCAAGACCAGTTTATGCATTCATCATGTAACTAAAGAATTGACACGTTTTAATAAAACACTTGTGCAGCTGTTTCAACCTTCTTAAAACGTCAATATGTTTATCTATATAACACCATAAGCAGGGAAGAAAATAATATTTTGACCATTCACATGAAAACCACCACATCCATTCAAATTCAAATTATTTCAGCCCAAAAGAAAATCTACATTCAGTCAAGTCAGATTTGATTTTAGTGATAATTAAATTACAATCATAGGGTTAAGCAAACAAAAAACTTTTTTATAGTATCGCCTGTGGATATAAAAAAAGGAGAAGTTGCAGTATGAGCTCCCTGGTTGTACCCCAGCCTGTGTCTTCTTGTGAGAGGCTTTTTTTTTTTTGAAACACATGACAACTGCTGTATGTGTGATTGTCTGCTGCGATACGGCGAGGCATTAGCAGACTGACTGACAGACTTTTCATATAAAAATAATTCAAATATATATAAAATTTGAAATGCTAGAAATAGGCCAACATCTCTTGTTGTTCTTTAATTTAGTTTAAATTTAAACAGAAAAAAAGATTGCTTATTAACGTAAATAAGCCTGATTTTAATGTGGTCCAGTTAAGAAAAAAGGTTTTTTTACACAATGCATTAAGAGTTAAAAGACGTCATTTGACAACAGTTGACTGATTGATTGCATGTTCAGTCAAATACAGGCTATTATTAGTAGGAATAGGCAGGAACTGGGGACAACTGGAGACAGCTTTACTCTGCCAGGGACTCAATGAGGGGCAGAGCGTTAGCTAAGCAACAGATAAGAGCTGAGCTATTAATTAAAACAATTTTTAAATCTCAGATAAAATAGTCTTGTTACATTACCAAGAGTAAGACATTGATTTTTTTTCTCCCTCCAGCCCTTTAGGTGGCGGTAATCCACTGCCACACGAACAAAAGAGACAGTTGCAGCTAGCGCATAGATCCATGCATGCTAGTTTGCACTTTTCACAGAACGGTAACCGTAAAATCATGCGACAATGAACTCTAGACAAGCAAGGTTTCATGAAAGCAATGAATAATGGAGCGAAACATGTACATGCTTTTGGATACTGCAGTGCATCATAATATTGATAAAAATAAATAAATCTCAGTCTTGATTTCTGTCTAAATCTTGTGCCCCAGTATAAACAGAACAGCTTGGCTCCTGAAGCATCAGGGAAGTTAGTAATAATTTCCACTGGCTGTCACTGCGTACACTGGCTGCTTATCAGCCTAAAAGTTGAAAAAACGATGAAGAGCAGAGGGACCTGAAGCACTGCAGTGACAAAAGAAGAAACAAATCACAAGTGAATATTGGCTTTGTAGTACCTGCTCAGACTAGATTTGGACTCAACACTGGCTGTAGTTCTGCTGGAAAGGTAATTTTTTAATTGTTTATTAGCATTTCTTAATTTCTTTATCTTTGACTGTTAGTTTGTTAAATTATGCTCCTTTAGGGGCAGGGTTTACATCTCATTCTATGCAGAATCAGGTACAGGTCCTTTAATAAGTCAAACAAATTGATCGGATAGTAAGTGGAAGGATTGTCAACATGTGCCTAAAATGACTGAGGCATGGCTGTTGAATGTACCAATGAATCAGTGGATCCATTCATCTGCCAATGCAGATAAAAAAAAGAAAAAAGAGAAAACAGAAATGCCGATATCAGCCCAAAATATTGGCCAAGCGATCCTCTCTTTCTACTAAGAAATAAAGCAAATATATCCTCTATTCTTCTATGTTTACAAGGGAAAAAATATAAATCAATCCAAAATAGTAAAAGTATAAATAACTTCAATTCTGTAGATTGATTTGTTGGAAAGAAAATGTATATTCAGTTCCATGATAACCTGGAAATATCCAGCTATACACAAGAATTATTTTTAATAGGATAAAAGTGTGTCTTCTAGAACTGCTAAAACTTTCTCCCCACTTCCCTAAAACTGATAATACAAAGGACTCATTGGTAGCTAGTAAATCTACCACAATGCTTCATTTCCCTCTTTACTCTGACATTACAAATGATAACAGCTTAAAACAAGCAAGTAACACCAACGATTTCATGCTGCAGAAAAGGAAAAATAGTGATCTGTTACTACAGAAATGTTAAGCATTTAAAAACCAGAGCAGTGACAATAAGTTGAAATGAAACAAGGAATGATACACATGTTGTCTTTTAGTTTAAACACACTATGGGAGTGTTTAAATAATATAAGAAATATTTAAAACTTTTGATCAGATTTTATTTAAATAATATTTTCATTCCACAGAACAGACATTGGTGTGGATAGTGAAATTATATAAAAATGGGATCAAATCAATCAATATTAAAATATAACTCAACAAGCGGAGCAATAATATTTTTACACAGGACCATGTTGATTTGGACAACTTTACGGTTCATAAAACAACTGGTTAACTACTTCTTCCCCCTTTTTGATGATCTGACACATTCAGGTAGGGTTGTCAAGAGAATCGATACTTAAACGCTGTATCCAAATACAATGCTAACTCGGCATAGTATCAATACTAAATACAAGTGTTGTTTGCATATTTTTGCTATTGTTAATTAGCTTCTAGATCATTTTCACAGTAAATTGTGTTTCATTTGGGTGATTTCTTTTACATTCATTTGTACACTTATTTAACTAATAGAATCTGTGATTCTGTGGAGAAAGTATGTATTATGTTAGGATTAAAAAAACTGAATTTTTTTATGTTAATATACAGTTTTTATGCCTTTATTTGGCTGTTTTTATTTTCATGAAATCAAAAACAGCATCAAGTATCAAATATTTTTCAGGGTAACGATATGAAGTTGCAAATTTTTTTTTCAACCCCACATTCAGCTCGTTTCAATCCGACATCCTGGATTATTGTGAATATCTTAGTACCAAGGGTGTAACATCAATTAAATGACTAATAATTCAAATATATTGATAAACAATGAAAACATGGATGCATTTCATCATCTTTAAGACATGCCTTCAATTAGAAATTCACAAGGCAGGAGACTATAGTGGGTACAAGTCATCGTGCAGGGTTGCTGCAAGTTTCCCAAGATAAATTTCATTTAAGACTTTTAAAGACTGTTTAAGGACTTAAAATATAATACCAATTTCATGGGTGTATGAAAAAAAGAGAATTTCTGGAATTTAAGAAAATGTGTTTATTTAAATCAGACTGAAATTTAGTGCAAACTACACACAGAACTGTGTTGAGGTGTGTATAAAAACAGAACAATTAAGATGCGTTCAGACCGAACGTGAATTTTACAGCAGGTGCGGAGCTAAGTGAGGTGAAGCTAGTGAGAAAAATGGCTGGATTCTGGTGAATATAATGAAATTATGCTTCAATACATTCACAGGAGTTGAAATTATGTTTACATTCGTGTGACAAAATCCAGTCAAGGATTAGATGTTACCCTTAGCCAAAGAGAAGGAGGTGGTGGAGACAAGCTTCCTTTACTTAAAAATAAAGAAAAATAATAATATAATTTAAATGTCAAAATAAATAATAAATAAAAAGTAATAATACAGAAAATAATATTGACAAAGGATCAAGCGGGGAATACTCTTAAGATGTTTTCAGGTGACAATGATGAGAGAATGGATTGAAATATGAAAAGGAACTTCATGTTTTTATTGTTCTTATGCATGAATGTCCTAAAATTGAGAGTTTTGGTGGACAACAAATTTGAAGGAATATTTTACTTTTATGGAGACATTCTAGTCAATGGTATTAATTCCAGCTTTTGCTATCAACACCCTTTTACACCATTTCTGACTCTATTTCTTAAACTTAGAATGTGGAACCTGCAGATATTTGCATCACCTGCCTATTTTCACAAATATTATCCTACTGATATGAAACTTGTAGCAAAATCTCCGAAAATAGGTATTATTATGAAAACATTATGATTATGCTTAAAAGTAAAGGGCCCCCAACGCCATACTGCAGAAGCGCCCCCCACAGGATACCACGAGGGACACGGTTGGATGCCTTCTCCAGGTCCAAAAAACACATGTTGACCGGTTGGGCAAACTCCCATGAACCCTCGAGAACCCTGCAGAGAGAAACTTTTTCAAGGTATCAAATTTTAATGTGTAAATTTAAGACTTTCTGGACTTTTTAAGTCCCAGTGGGAACCCTGATCTTTTTTTTATTAATTTCTTAGTAAATTTAAATGTCCCCACTCTCAGACCAAAGTAGACATCCATACAACTGAACATCCCCGTATATATGACTAAATGGTTCCTACCTTAAAGCACCTGATGGTGTTGATGTTTCTAAACAGTCAGTAGATGTGGCAGAATAAAAAAAATGACAATAGAAACCATGCTGCCTAGAGAAATTATAAAATCGGGCTTTCAAAAACAAAAGAGGAAAAAGAGGAAGAGGAAACACAAAAGGATGTGTAATGTGTAACCCAGTTTTTCTCCCAAAATAGGCAGACAGGCTGTAGTGGGAGGGAAAACTGATGGCAGTATGTCCACAGTAAAATAAGATCATTAGCTTAGCTACTGGCTAGTGTTAGCCTATCACAAACATCCAATCAGCAAAAAGAGATATTAAGCAATAGATTTATATAGTAAACCTGTCCCTTTAACCAGACGTAACACTAGGAATCAGAGTCAGCAGCAGCCCTGATTCTCCATACCTGCATAACTCCACTGTGTCGCACTGTTTAAAGACAGGACAGTAAGCAGTACTACAGGGAGACTAGAGTTACTTCTCCAACTCTTTGTTTTTTTAATATAGTTTTAAAAAAATCCCAATGTCTGGACTGACGTTTGAAAAGCCGTAAACAGTAAGTAGATCAGCTTAAACTGCATGGAAATGAAACATGATATTAAAACAAAAACAAAAAAAAAAATCTGGTATAGAGTTTCTGGTGGTTTTCCCTTAATTAATGAATTTGTTAGGAAGAAAGCTCAGCGCCTGGATCTTTGTGAGTTAGACTGGGTTAAGAATAGCTGTTTGACAGAATATTGTGCTGTTCCAGTTGTTTTATTATCTTGTTTAAACTATTTTAGTTGATATTTTAAGAATTTTAACAAAATTGTTCATTTTGGTTTCCTGCAGTAAAAGCACATGTGTTCTCTGCTTTTGAGTTGGCATAACAGTGATTTGCATACTGTATGTAAAACTGCTACCAGTAGTAGCATTGCTGCCATCACTACTCCTAGGTTGGAGGAAGCCTTTGTGAAGCTTCTGTTACATATTTTTTTGGATGAGTCAGTTGAATCCTAGAGATGCTGTAAAAGCAGCTGCTAAGGGACCAGGGGCCCATTGGGGTTTATTAATGTCACGGGGCCAAGAATTCCTGGTGGCGCCCCTGGTGTAAGATATCAATGGCAGACTTGCGAATTGAATCAAACAGAAATCATATTGTTACAGACTCACAAATCTAATTGTCATTTTAACAAACCAATAAGCTCAAATCATGATAAATCTTGTAATATACACCCCCACTTAGCGCATATAAATTTGCATCAAACCATTCCTGAGTATATATGTAAACAGCAGCAGCTATTGTGCTGGGTTCTCTAAAACAGAAGCACAATGTTCATCAATTGATAAATAATATTTTCAGTAGCTTATTAATATAAATTAATCAATATTCAGCTAAGTTTTTATGATCAGTGTTTCATTAACTGATCACTGTGTGGATTTCCCCATGTGGAACAATAAAACAGGTTTACCTCCACCATACTCAGACATCTAAGAGCTTGTTGTATCGGTGCTGCTGCTTCTGAATGAATCTGCAGGTTTAATTTCTGTCCTTCATATCAGGAAGTATGACTGTTACAGGAAAATGAAAGACAAAAACAACCGAGAAAAAACAGAGCTCAGTCTTTTTTAGTAAACTAGATCCTTTGTATAAATTTTGAGACAAGAGTCTCAAGGAAAAAAAACTGAAGGATAATCTTTGTGTCTTTAGGATCCACAGTACCCCCCAAAAAATAACTGTGCTTTGTGAGACATGCACCTTTTTTTTATATTTGCAAAATACAAAAAAACAGGGGATGCGGCTGTTATCACCCCGGAAACCTAACAAGACAAACACAAGATCAGGTTGTTTTGTCAGTGTAAATATTTCACTAAATAATTAGAAAATATTTTGGAGATTTTTTTAGAGTGATTTCGGCTTTTAAAAACCTTTTATTTTCTCAAATGTTAAAAACAAAAGGGCCACAATAATGTGACTATAGTCAGCAACACTAAATAAGAGAAAAACTAATTCACACAGGATAATCAGTTTAATGCCACAATGTTCTATGTCTGTTTCAGTGGGGAAATCTGTACAATAGCAAAAAACAAAGCATTGGGTTAATGGAGGACTACTAGAAACTGGGTTACAACCCTTCATTGTAACAATGTAATCTGAGTGGATTTACATTTTACCAGAACCTTGAATCACAACATTTTTGACATCCTAGGCTTCAACATAAATACATTTACAATCAGAAGAAACGAGCTGGTGAAATTTATTAATCACTTCAAACCTAAGTCCCCAGGGGCTATAATTAATTTAGGTTCCGCCGTATATTGTACACTGCCATTCAGTAAAAATATAACAGATCTCAGTCCAGACTTTATGCATCTGTAACCAAAAGCAATATAAGAAGCTATGCCTAATTTATCCAGATAGTTAATAATTTAAATCATTTACTTCTATCAGAGTATCCTCTCCAATCATGTTTTATTTAAAAAAAACAAAAAAACAGATGATAACCAGGTAACCATGGAAGCAGGCACAGAGAACATTGCCCTTATGTTGTCATGCAACATGCCATTACATTTCTTTACACTCTCCAGTTTATATTGAAATTTTTTTTTTGTTGTTTTGACCTTCTGCTTCCTGCGCTAGATCTAAGAGATCTTTTGAAAATAATCAGGATGATGAATCGAGAATCGAGCACGCATGCTGTTTTATATAGAACATGGCTGACAGGATGGGCTCAGTTTTTACAGCCCCACACTGCAGCAGCTTCAGAAACGCTGCTGTTGGCTTAAAGTGAAATCCATCACGCAGCCTCAGCTACTCTCATCTCCTGTTTGCAGCTGAAAAACAGCAGAAAATGTGAATTACAGCAGCTTCTGAGAAAACTTAAAGAGCAGTCCTGCAGCTTGAATCTACCAAACAACAAATGGTCTCAAACTGAATTTTGTAAATGACAAATATAAACTTGATTATTGCACGGTCACTTGTAATTTAACCACATTAATTAATCTCTGCGCTATGTGAATAAAATCACTGTTTTACTACAACAGTTATCAAGTCTTTATTTTGTGACATTAGTAATTCAGGCAATCAAAAAGCAGAAATACTCCATTCAGTACTCATTTATTGTACAACAAACTATTGCTTTTACAAGTTTGACTCCATTAAAACCCTTAAACTAACTACCTCTTTTCTGCTGTCACTGTTTCCATGTTTTCAGTAAAGAACAATAGATAAAAAGTAAAACTAGAATTATTCAATATAAAATGAAATGTTTAACAGCTGTTGAAGAAAAGTGTTTTAAATAGAATATTTTAATAGAAGATTTAATATTTAAAGTGAATCTTTTTTTCATTTTGGGGGATTCTAAAATGCTCCTGAGAAAAGAACAGTAATCAGACGATGCAAATATCAACTCAGTGAAAATAACAACAATAATTAGCAAAGAAATCATTTTTTTTTTTTTTTTTTTTTTTTTTTTTTTTTTTTTTACAGAATTATTTTGCACCCTAATTTCTTTTGATCAACATCTCTGTAGCAGCTCTAATATTCAATGTGCAGCCTGCAGGCTTGGCGAGTTTTTTTTTCCATATTAAGTGAACAGCTATAAATCAGGCAGAGGTCCCCCCCCCAGCTTATTATCCACATGAAATAAAAGACCCAGTGTATGAGTTTAGGGTGTGGTCGATGCTAGAGAAGATTTACAAAACAAAATGCATATAATTTATTTTCTCTGCTTTCCAGCCCAGAAATAGTCAGTAGGGGCGTGTTTCCAAACTGCAGCTTCTCACCAGCAACCAGTCGTTCCTGTTCTGCTTGCAGCTGCTGTGACGCCAGCCATAACCTCCTCTCTGCTGTTTAAAGGCTGAATATTCTCAAATTTTCACTGCCCCTCCTTCCCCAGCACGCCCTCCCCCTATTGTACCCACCGCAGGCCACCCTCCCCCCAGACTAGCCCTCAGAGCGCTGCAGACCAGCAGTGGCAGGCCCAGGATCAGTTTTACAAAGATAAGAATAAAATGCCACAGCAGAGCAGACACTGTGTAAATCAACCCACACCAAAGTATGTTTCATTTTGAAATAGCTGAACTAATAATAAATGACGTCACTGTGGAGATGCATTTAAAGACCTTTGGGAAAACTGAGAGCACATTAAGCACAAATGACAAAAATAAGAGAAGTTCGGTGTTACTTTTCTGTACTCAAACTGTAACGTTCCTCTAATCTAACTGAGGAAAAATATTAGCAAAGGTCAAATTGACTCCATATTCAACTGCAGTGAAATTACAGAGCTGCAGGAGACTAAATTAAACAGAGAGGCTCTGTGGAAACTTTACGACTTCATTACAGACATGCTGACTGTAAGAGCCAAATATCAGACCAGAAGAATCACTAAACAAGAACTAAAGAACGAGTACAGTGACAGTAACAGGATGAAGTATGGATACGCCACAAACAAGTCTTAAAGTTTTTTTAAATCTTTACTAAGAAAATCTAAATTCATAATATGGCCAGTCTGAAATGTGATTAAAAATGAACTAGAGAAGAATATTTGACCCTACAATTTATTATTTATTTGCCTATTCGAGATCCCCCCCCCTGTTACTTTTAAGTATTTATGAATGAATGATGGGTCAGCCATCTTGGGTAGCTGCTGGCAATGGTTTGCTGGACAAAAAACTTGATTTTTGGCCCATACAATAGATGGCCTTATATAAACCCTTCTCCAACAAAGCCAACAACCTTCAGTGTCATACTGTACAGGTTCTAAGGTTTTTTAGACTTTTCCATGATGTCAGCGTATGAATGTTGCTGGCTTAAGGTATGTACAGAGGTGTGCCAACAATGAGTAAAATTACTTAATTTACAAGAAGCTCATTCATTCATTCATTCATTCATTCATTCATT
>JAUZNJ010013325.1:0-17699 GCA_034780135.1 Jordanella pulchra
TATATATATATATATGGACAGACAGAAAGACACACATGATGTACTTAGTTTAGTTGAAGAACAAACTTGCTCATATTGTAAGTGTCATTTGGCCAAAATGGGAAGTACCAGGATCAATAGGGTATTGGGTTTAATACAAGGGTTTGAGAAAACTAAATTCAATTAGTTTTGATTTGATTTTATATAAGGTTTTAGCATTTGGTGTTTATCTTGAAAATCCATCAAAATAGGAGAAAGTAACTTGTAGAAATTTTAGGTTCGTGGGTACGAATAGTTGGTTTTAACAGTAGTAAAAAAATACCAAATTGCCTGCTCATACGTAGATATGAAATGGGTTTGTGACTTGGAAATGATGCACCTAGTATGGCTTAGTTTTTATAACTTTGAGGAGTATGTTAGTCCTTGGTTTCAATAAGCCTTATGTAATTTTACTTTATAATGTCCATTTCTCTTTATAGTAAATGTATTTTCCAGACATGTCTTATTAACTGTTAAATTCTGGTTGTAGACATATCACGCTATGGTACAAGTCTAACCTTTCGAACACTAAATGAATGAAACCTAGTATGTCTTTTGACA
Source organism: Jordanella pulchra (assembly GCA_034780135.1). Classification (NCBI taxonomy): domain Eukaryota; kingdom Metazoa; phylum Chordata; class Actinopteri; order Cyprinodontiformes; family Cyprinodontidae; genus Jordanella; species Jordanella pulchra. The sequence continues at coordinate 580 of JAUZNJ010013325.1, forward strand.
TTATTACGAATCTAACTCTCCCTCAGTCTGTTTGTTGCTTGCCTTTTTTGTAAGAGGCTTATGACATGTATGTAAATATATACATCCTGTCTTTGTCTGCAGGTCGGCCAAAATGTGGATGACTTCAGGAGAAACGATTGTGCTGGCCACATTCCAGCTATCAAACATTTCTTTAAGGTATTTAGTCTCAAGATGATTAATACTTTATCACCATTATAAACATGTTTTTTTTTTCTCTTAGCAAATTAATTTCATGCAACTGAATTTTTTTTATGTTCTGCCTTATGCTTGAACTCTGCTTCACTCTCAAAATGCTATATTTATACTCAGTAGTTTACTTAGTATTGTTTTGAGAGCTTCCTGTTCTCAGTCTCCTTCCTGCTCTCTTGGTGTCTTGGTGCTTTATGTTCACCACAATCAGAAGGTTTCTGTAAAGTCTGAAGCAAAAAGTTCAGTTTTTGTGACAAAGCATAAAGTCTTCAAACCACTTTGCAAACTTATTTGTTTCTAAGGTTATAAACTTTGCCCTTCGTTTTCTTGTTGTTTAACTCCCAACAGAAGTCTTTTAACTGTTGCCTGGATATTGCTGGTTTCCATATAAAGGCATCTCCCCATCAACAGCAGAGGCATCTGTGGAATGTTTGTTGTTTTTTTTTTGTTTTTTTTGTGACAAATCCCTGAGATTTTGTGAGCAAAAACATCACCGACCCTACAGGGAAATTCTCTATGTCTGCACTTTTTGGCCTTTATAAATTCTGATTTGAGATTTTATAAAACTGTAGAAAAAATGTTGCATGGTCAACCTGGAAAAGAGCGGCTTTAATCATCTCTGTTTCTGGGAACTGTGGAAAAAATGTAACCTCTGACCTCCCCAAATACTCACACTTGTAACAGCTGGACTTTAGCAACAGCAACACCTAAAAGTTGTGATCACTGCTTTAACTGCTTCAGCCATTGTTCTCAGTCAGCACCATATAAAGAGATTTTGTGTTTAACATTTTCTGGTTTTGAGGTTTAAACATAAACAGTAAGGTTATGCTTTTTTCTACTGGTCTGAAGACTTTACTTGATTTTAATTGAAGCTGAATCAGACTTCGAAAAAAAAAATACTTTGCAGTAAACCTTTTAGCCATGCATATGGGTCCCATTTGCAAAATGATCTTGACCTCTACATAGCAGTGGTGATGGATAAGTCAAGAATCCTTTTTTCTTTCTGATGCGATACGGCATTTTTTACAATTTTGACCACTGAATCATTTTTCCAGTTTTTCTCAAGTGAGTTAGTCATGGATAAAACACATAATACACTTATGACAAATAAATCATTAAACATAAAGGAAGCATGCCAGATAACAGATTGAGTTCAATTCAAAAAAAGTGTATTAGTCCTGAAGGGAAATTAAGGGTTATTGTAACCCTTACGATAGAGATTTTCAACAATGAACGATGACTCTATCAGAACTGTACCTGCTAACTATCTGGATATGAGTGGAGATCTTTAACGTAACCATTATTATTTTGTTTTTCTTAATCAATGATTGTGAGAATTCACTGACATCTCAACTAAATGTTATATAAATCCTCAGATATGTGTGTTTTATGTTTTTAGTGACATTTAAAAAATATTTAAAGTTGATAATACTTGATAATAATTTAAATTCATGTGGTTTATTTCTTCATACTTCTTCCATCCCATATGCAAAACCATAATGATCAATGCCAGGCAAAGTAAGTACTGCATCGTTGACAACTTCTAACAACGAAAGTTCTGAAGAGATTTAGAGCGTAATGTGTTGATGGAGGATTGCTTGGTTGGTTTTGGATGCCATGTCTTTGAAGACATGGGAATTTGAAAACAGGCAAGAGAAAAGATTTAAAAGATTTTAACAATAGTTTAATTGTGATGTTTTAACAACTAGGTCCAAGAATGGTCAATAATTCCTGGTCTTCTGCAGCCAACATTGCAACATTAATGTGTGCAATATGTACATATATCAAAGCAATATATGGAGTCATTTTTGTCATACACATCATAGTGTAATTTATTTCAGGTTAGACAAAAAACCATAACTACGCAACCAAATATCAATGACCTGACGTCAAAACAGTGACAAATTATTAAACTTGATTTTTTTAGGCTTTTTGTACCATTTATAAAAAGAGAATGACACTCCAAACTCTGAATGCCTCGATGAGTTAGGCTTTTTTGGCGTTGAATGGTGGATGATCACATTAGGTTGTCATAATGTCATACCTAGTTGGTATTCACTGAAATGTTGCTAAGTGAAAGAAATGGAGGCTAGATTTAATGTGTAATTTTAAATATCAATGTCCTGGAAGAATGACTCCCTTTATTTGGGATTTCAGATTCTGCAACTTTGCAGACAATTGATACATACATAATACATACATTAAGTGTCATGCTGGCTCTTTAAAGTATCATTACTAATGATTGTAAACATAGTTAATAACAAATGCATACATGTGCATACATGATAATGAATGGGTCTGAGACTTGGCTTGGTAATGCATGAGGATCTAGTGCTGGACTGCTGTAAGGAGATGATATATTAATGCTTCATACAACATTTGCAACTGGTATCATCTCTTTAAAAAGATTTGCTTTGATGCTAAATTCCCTCCTGGCCTTTCAGTGACATGCAAGCTAAGCTTTTTGGATATGCTTCATAACTCACACTGATTAATGATATAATTAAAGGCTAAACTATTACTTCTTTGAATCTTGTCAGTCATTTCTTTTTGTTTTTCTTCCATTTATTTCACTGTAGTGCTTTCCCTCTATTTTCATCCCTCCTCTTTCTTTAAAACCTTACTTAGGCTTTCTGGCGATCGGTGCTGCATGTCTGAGCTGGCACTAAGTAGGTTTTGTTGAGGCGAGTCTGCAGCTGCTGACTTGGTTCTGTTACAAGCTGAAGTCTGAAATTGCATTAGATTATGAAAACTACTTCTGAATAGAGGGCAGGGATATAAATTGCTTTGGATTTTGGCTAAGAAAACTTTGATCAGTGAGGTTTTGTGCTTGAGTCTGCTTGAAATATTAGATGGTAAGTAAACAGGATTGGGGAGTTGGATTTAAAAAGAAAAGACTATTTGCTGTAATTAACTGCATATTGGTTTTCAAAAGTATTCCCATGTTTCAACCACAAATGTCAGTATATTTTATTGGGGTTATTATGCAAGATAACGTGATTGTAAGGTAATAGAATACATAGCTCTCAATTTTGATACAAAAAAATGTATGGTGTCTGTTTATATTTTCACTTTTTTTACTTTAATACCTATAGAACAATCCAGTGTATATGCATTAAAAGAAATCCACTTCAGATAATCTCTGAATAAATTCAAGGTTTGTTTTACAGAGCTTCAGGCAATAGTGTCATTCATGCAACCTGTCTGGTTGGGCAAAGAGATTATTATTTAGAAGAATGGAAGGAAACCATGGTTATCCTGGAGATCTGCACAATCTGTTGGCAGGTGAATTCGGAGTAGTGGACGACTCTCCAGACTTCAGAGGAACATGTCCCGGTCGTTGTTTTTCATAAGCAATGAAAGGTTCATTCGAGGGATGGATTTACATAGTATTCCTTTGCAAACTGCGCAGGCAAAAGCCGTGAGGCTGCCAGCAGTGAATTCCACGGAACAATGCAGTGAAAGCGGTCATCACCCTTCTCCCTCCTATCTCCAGCTCCACTCCCACTGCAAGGTACCACACGGTGAGAGTGGATGGACCAGAGCAGTAACTGCTGAAGTTGAAAAATCTGATTTTCTCTGTGAACACGGCAATCATTCAGGAACTGCTTGTGGTTGTGAAATAGGTTAATTGAGTGCAGCTGAGATAAGGCTTTTTAAAAAAGAAATGTAACATAGAGAAAATAATGTTGAATAAGGGTGTATAAAGGAATGTTCTTTAGAGGTTTTTGGGTGGCTTTTAAGATAGTTGTTTTAATTTAGCCCTATAAGGACTCTTTGTCGTCCTCCCTTTCCCCCAACACAGACACCAGCCAGTTGCTGTCGCCTCTCCCTGCACTTAAGTGTACTCTGCTTGGTGGACTTCTCTGATGCACTGCAGGCCTTTTTTGATCCTCTACAGTTAGCCTCGAGCGGCTAGCCCTTGCTATCTGCCGCATCTCCTCTGCTTTTGTTTGCAAATCATATTCTTGTCTTAAACAGAATCGAAACTGTGGCTTTAGGACTTAAAGACATGACAGGTGATTTTTAAACAAAATAAGCTTTTATCCAGCTTGACTGATATACGCAGCTTATAGAGATATATCCTTTTAGACCTGCACCTGTAACTGCTGGGTAAGGTGGTCCTACAAATTATTGACTCAGTTGGGAATAAATACATATGGACATCACACTTTTTTCTGGTTTCATTTGTAAAGAAAATGTGAAAGCCTTCTCTATCATTTTTCTACCTAGTGAAATATATACCTTTACAGGGAAATAAATTTAACTCTCACATATCTACTAATGCTGCTTCTTCCACTAAGCTGAGTACTGTAAATACTGTGGGACAGTCTGACTCCAAAGCAGACAGGCAGGTAGTGTGAAACTGGGTCCAATTATAGCTAAAATCTTGTCATATCACCTTGGTCTCATTTTCCACCCAGACAGGTTCCACTTGCATCCCAACACTAACTTCATCGTCATCATTGCCATATAGTTTCTTAAAGGATTGCCCATCATACAGTTTCTCCCCATTTCAGGATTATATGCTGAAACCATCCATTGAACTCCCACCTAATTGAGAAACATGGAAACATTGGAAAAACTATGGAAACATTTAACTAAAAATAAACCTTTGAAGATTTACACTTAAATTCTAATCTGAAACCTTATTTGGATTGAAAGGATCTATTCTTTTGATTTAACTAGATTTAATTACAGAAATTCTTATAAAATCTTCTAAGCTGTTGAAAGCAATGGAAAGGATTTATGGAGTTCTTTTCTCTCTCTGATAGCGTGACTACATGAAATAGCAGTAACTACATTTTAATAAAGATTCACAAATAGGGATTGATACTGTTTCTACAAACATCCTTAATATCAATGTCTCTTACTGAGCTGCACATGCAGAATCACAGTCATCTTAACTATTTCACTCTTTGCCATATCACAATTGTAAAATTTTTTTTTTTTTGCATTATTTTCACACTCTGACAAAGAAAATGCAGCTTCAATTTAAATGAATTGTTTCAATTGGCAACAACTATCTAAATTAACCCTTTAAAGCCAAGTTTATTGTCTTTGATGCATGAATTTTTAAGACCTCTGCATCATCAGTGAGATATTGTTGTTCTTGAAAACCCTGACTTACCAAATGAGACACATCAAGTGAACAGAAAATGTATAAAATATTATACAGAAATGCCTAATGTATCAGAACTGATGGAAATAAATTATATCATTAAACTTATACAAAACATATGTTTTTATTGCATTTGTCATATAATTCAATGACAACTCTAATTTTAAAAAAATCTGAACTTCCTGTTAATTTTTTAATGGTCCAGGCTTTAAGGCGTTACCTTTTCCCATCTTCATGTGTTAAGGTTTTTAACTTAGAAACTTCATAAATTAATTTGAATCGACTTGATTCAATGACTTGTTACTAAATGAAGCAATCCCTTTAAATTTGAGAAGCATTTTCTTTTTAGAGTGTAGTTTGATGTTTGATTTCCTGCCATAACAATAACTTTTAGGCTTTATCCACTGAAGCTTAATGTGGGCCTTGCTTATTCAACCTAAACCAGTTTTAATGGGCAAACTACTTTTCTTTTGAAATATGCTAGTTAGATTTACCTAGCTCCTTATTTGAAATAAATTATACTTCTTAGTACATATAATTCAATAAACATTGTACAATACTCCAGAGCAATTGCCAAGACAACATTTTTTTGACAGGATGGTGCCACCAGATAACCGACAAGTGGTACAGTTAAAACTCCTCCTAAGTTTGAAAGTCTTATATTAGTCTTAATTTAGCATTTTATTAATGGGCAAAGGTTTCATGTATCCACCACTGCATCAATGTAACAAATATGCAATTATCTGTCTTTTGTCTGAGTGATGTGTTTAATTTTTACATGCATTTCATGTGCTTCACTTACTGAATTACTGTAAATACAATACAGAGCGTGGTGTCAGTAATTGGGGAAAAAAAGAATTGTTTCTTTTCCCCTGGAACATATCAAAATCGATCACCGCACAACTGCATCTGGATCTGTTACTGAACATTTTTTGGCCCATCCTTTTTCTCAATGTCAGCTCTGTGGACTCCTTGTCTGGTCTATGTGCCAAGTCGGCGCAGTCTGCAGTGACAGCAAGATTGATGTGGATTGTACACTATAGTGACGCTTATTATGAGGCACACTGAAGGCTCTGTTCAGTGTCAGAGTTGTCACTCAGATAAAGCTTTGCTCCTGTAGGAGGTTGGCAGATATCGCCCTCGTGAACAAGCCTGGAATTATGCTCTCAGCAAAAATTATTCTAAGGTCTTGGGCAAGCTCAGATTCCTGCATAGAAATAAAGATGAGATGTTAAAACATCTAAATGCTCTCATTGGTCTGTCAATAGATTTTGTTTTTGACCTTTTATCTTTTTTTTTCCAAATATCTCCAAAAGTTCTTCCTCTGGGGTGAGTTAACGTAACATGCTATTAGCAAGCTTTCTGGGTTGGAAGAGAAATCAAACGAAGGATGCCTTCACATGGTCAATAATCTGAGTTTTTTTTTTTTAAGATATAATTTAGGGCTGGGTAATATGTCTTAAAAATCGGATTTCTAATATTTTTTCCTACCAAATCTGATGAATCTATTCTTTTTTCTCCTTTAAGTTTCATAAGTATAACAAAACATGAAATGTATTATCAAAAGCTATCTTTTATTTCAGTTATTCCCTTTGGTACATGACCTTGATTTGAAATGCAACAAATCATAAGCTGTGAAACAACACATATTTTCAGCTAGTGATATTTACAGAGTTAGCTAGTTTATCAGATATACCATGATGAGCTAATGTCGCTCTGAGCTATGGAAGCCCAAGGAGTTCATTGGTGGACAAATACAGATTTTCCAAAAATTAAATCTTCATAACCAAAATGTGATTTTAAATTATAAATTATATAAAAAAGAAACTCTAAATACCCTTCAAAAAGCTGTACATGGCAGAGAAACATATCGATTTTTTTCTGTTTTGATTTATTGCTTCCTTGACTATATTCTTCATAATTTTCTCAATATTTAAGGCCCCTAAACTTCTCATTTCCTTTCTTTTCTTATTTGCAATTTATAACCCAGGCATTGCATTCTTGTTCCTATGCTTAGGCCTTTGCTGTTCTTTTCTCTCTCAAAGTATTTACAGCTGAAGGGGTTACACAACTGTTTGGCTCCAAGTTTTCATAACTTAGAGTTAGAAATATTGTCAGACTGACTCCAAAAGACTTTTGTGTGATAACAGCATATCTCTCTGAGTGTGTGAACAGAGGAACTGCAGAGCAAAATCTCAGAATGAATTTAGTTAACATCTGTTGTACTCTCATAAATTTGTTTTTATTCTTTGCACTCTGTGTTTTAGGAAGCACATGCTTTCATAAGTGCAGAAAAGTCTGAGGATGTGACAGAGGAGAGGGTGAGATCTGAGCTGAGCAAGGCTCAAACTCAAGCTCCCATGCAGTGGGTGAGGAGGAGTTCCCGGTCCACCGACAAGGAGGAAATAGTGGTGAGTCTCCTGCAGTACCTCAACTTACCATTAGATGGAGACAGAGCATCTCATTTAAAATAAAACATTTTGAGAGTGGAGGAAAGCGCTTCAATTTTGCTTCCAGCTTGCCTGTTACATGAAACCAAACCTTCGTAGGTGTCATACTCATTATTTTGGTTTTGTTTTCTTTCTTGTCTCAGGGTACAAACTACAGAAAAACCAATGCTGCGATGGAAATGAGACTAATTAACAGAGACTCCTTCTGGGCACGTGCAGAAGTATGTCCAAATACATGCAAATATGTACTTTTGTTTAATACAATTCAGCAAAGAAAAGATCTAAAGCAGAACAAAACTAAATATGTGGATTTAGCTAAAATGCATGTCGTTTTGTTTATTATTTGTGTTTTTTAGCGTGAAGAGGAAGAGCGCAAAGAGGAGGAGAGGAGAAGGGCTGCAGAGGAGAGACGTCGCCTTGAAAGAGAGAGAATTCTAAAGGAGCGTAGGGACGCGGAAGAGAGAGACAGAAAAATGAACGAAAAACTTCAGATGATTGAGGAGCAAAGGTTTGAACACTACATGCAATGCCATGCCGTCTCTTGATAAGAACTGGTGCTGAATTGAACTCACACAGAGTAAAAGTAAAATATTTGTGTTTAATGCTCACCACCTATACAAATGAACTAGTTCATCATTCTGTTTAGGTATGAACTATTCTCATAGTTCTCACAATGTCAGACAAGCTGTTTAATTGCAGCCTGGTTCAATGCAATGTTGAGTCAGTGTTTCCTATTTGATAGAATTGTGTTCCTTTGTAAATTTGGTGATTATGGGCAATAGCTAATTACATATCAAAATGAGTGTCTCATTTGGGAGTGCCACTCATCACCCTGAGATACCATCAGAGAGACAAATGGACTCTTGTGGAGTGGTTATAAGTTTGCAGTTCAGATCAAAATTAAATTTATATTTTACTTAAAAAGAATTCCCAGAGTCTGGAAGAACTATAAAGAGGCCCAGAATCTATGTTGTTTGAAATTAGTTTGGTTATTTGGGGTTCTACTGGTAGGGTGACCAGAATCGCTGTCCCACACAGCAAACCGATGTCCAGCATTTGGGTCAAATAAAAAAAAAACAATCTAAAGACATAATCACAGCCGCTTTTCCTTTATGCAAAGAAAGCAGAGTCATTGTCAGATAGTTGAGCCAGTGGCCCACATCCTGACCAAGCTGCTCACAATGCTCTTAAAACAAAGCAGATAGTGGATTTTCATACAAAACTTGATGGTAACTACGTATATAGAAAACAAAATTTCCTACAACGTAGAATGTGGAACCATTTATAACAGGGTTCGGCCAATGACCATGGAGTTATTTTTCAATTTAAATCGAGGGGAATGAGATGTAAATAAACACTGTAAAAGCGTGTCCCAAAAGAAACTTGCAGCTGAAAAAGCCGTGTCTGTCCAGCCTTGTCCCTCATAAGCATTCTAGTTGTCCCACTTTTTTTTTTCCAAGATCTGATCACACCATCTGCTGGTGTTGGTCTACTGTGCTTTCTGGAGTCCATAGTCAACATAGGATTCTTTGCGCAAATGGCTGTGTAGGAGCACTTAATGCTTCCTTGTCCTGACACGTTTAATGCAGATGCTTATTTCATCTTCCAGAAGGACTTGGCACCAGAGCACACTGCCAAAGACACCAGAAGCTGGTTGCATGATCATGGTGTTAATGGACTCCAGAAAACTTACCTGTCACTCTATGCTATTTGTCAACTGAAGGATAAGAGACTCCAGACCCTTGAAAGCATATGACCTGTAGGGTTCTATTAAAGCAACCTGGGATTTTATTACAACTCAGGGGAGCCACACTCTGATAATCACCATGTCATGTTGCATTGAGGCAATAATTCATGCAACAGAAGGCCTAAACAAGTATTGAGTGCCTCAAAATGAACTTATTTTACATAAGCCTGACATTTTGTTTAAAAATTGTGTCTTATGTAGTGAAATTTTCTGAGACACTGACTCTGGGGTTTTCCTTATCTGTAAGCCATAGTATTCAAAGTCTCTAGAAATAAAGGTAAAAAATATTAAACTCTGCATGGAAAAAATCTAAATAACGTATGAGTTACACTTCCTGAAATGAGTCACAATATTTTTTTTTAGTTTTTCACAATATCCTAATTTCTTAAAATGTACTTGTACATGAAGCTGCAGTTAAATTTGACTGCTTGTCTCTATTGTACCTACAAACTCAACCTTATTTCCTGCTTTCAGTAGATTTCCAGTCTATTGATACAGGAAATATATGGAGGAACAGCTTGGCATATATCTTTCACAGCAGTCACCTAACACAAAATCTTGAACTTGTTTCATTGCATAAATACATTAAGATTTCATATCATTGATTCTCTGCATTTGTTTTTAGCATTTGTTTCCATATAAAGTGCTGTTTAACAACACCAGGGAGAACTGCACTTCCAAATGTAAAAAAAGCTTTTATGTTTAGAGTTCAAAAAAAAGTTTATCTTATAAACATCCTATTTAAATGTAGTCATACACTACAGTGACAATATATTTAGATTTTAGTGCTTTTATTAGTTTTTTTTAATACATGTTCAAAGAAAAATGTTAATAAGATCACTGTGAACTTTATTTGTTCAGTGGACTTTGATATTAAAGGCTTTTTATTTAAAATATCTTGGCAGACAAAAACAGAGAGAAGAAGAAGAGGCACTGCGGAAAAAGGAGAAATTACGATGGGTAAGTTACTGTTACTGTTTTTCTAAAAAATGGGTGGAGTAAAGTTTAAACTTTGGCATAAAATACTTATAAAGGAAACACAGAGGCTTGATTTAATGAATAAATTATTTTCTAAGAATGGTGCATATATATATATATATATATGTGTGTGTGTGTGTGTGTGTGTGTATGTATTTGCATTGTCATCTACTTCTCTGACTATCAGGAACTGCAGCAACAGGAACACGAAGAAGATATGAGGGCTCGTCTTAGAAGAAGTGAATCTATAGAGAAAGCTGCTGTAAGTTATTCCTAGCAGGAGACTCTTTGTTAAATTACTCCTTTGGTGACTTACTTTCATTGTAAGCCATCTTTGTTCTTAGAAGACTTAGACTTTTTCTGATCAGAAACTGGTCAGTCATCACTGTTTACTTCTTGCTGCGTATTCTGTGACCTATAGGAAGCAGCCGCATTGGTGTCCCAGCGCTCCATGAACCCCAGAGAGTTCTTCAGACAACTATCATCTTCATCATCACAGAGCCCCACCAGTCCTGGATCATCCCACAGTGGTACAATGCTTTATTTTATTAGCCAGAAATCCTTTCTAAAACACAATAATCTTTCATGCATCAGGATATTATGCTCTCTCATGTCCAACATGTTAGTTTTGGAATAGAAAACAGTGCTGTTTCTCTGCAGGAAAACCATTCAGACGGTATCAACGCAGTCTGACAGACACAGCGTTTATCTTTTCAAAAGCAGAAGAAGGTTCTCCACACACATCTCCCCTGGTCTCCCCTTTCTCAAGAGCTCCTCCATCCCCCGTTTTCCGGGCCATGTCTCCCCCCAGAAGCCCAGATTTTTACCCGGTCACCCTATCACAGAAGCCCAGAAGCCCCATGACGCCACCCACATCACCAGTTCGACCTGCTCCCCCAGTTTCTGCTCTGCCCAGTATTCCACAAAGTAGTGACCGAGTTAAGGCTGAACCAGGAACTTCAGAACCAACAGAACCTTCTGCGCCTCCGGCTTCCCCTAGCCTCCTAAAATCTTTATCCCCCAGTTCAATAAACAAAAACCTCCCTCAGCTGCCTTCAGAGGTTGCTTCTCCCTCAGATCTAACTAATACAACCGAGGCACAGCAGCAAACTTCGAACTATGAGCCGTCACAGGTTCTAATAGACCCTCTTCTGCTGAATACAGGTAAGGATTATTGGCAAGCCAAGAATATATTGAAGAAATCTGTAGGACAATTACATTTTTGTCCCAGATGGTAGTTTATGTTTCAGATTATCTGATTCCATCAGAAAATCTATGTATGTTAGAAAAGATATTTGACAGTATTCCCGAATTGTACTTTACCACATCTTACCATTTTACAACTAAACACTTTAACTATACTGTAAACATAATTCAGTAAAAAAAAAAGAAACGTTCCTGGTGTTTTTTTACTATTCTTTTGTGGAACAAAATCTGTAAAAAAGAAGAAAAAAACATGTTTTTTTTACACATTTTTTTCTCTTAATTTTACTCTGATGGAAATTATCCTAAAATGTTGCTCGTTGTTGTCAGTACAGCTGGTAGAACTCTCTTACATAAACGACTCTGATAAATCCGGATTAAAGCTCCGTAAAAATTAATTACAGAAAATTCTTTCAAATAAATCCAGTATTTTATTCTGTGAATTTACTGACATTTCTTAAAGTGTAAGTTCCCTGTTTATTCTGAAGGAAAGCTTTCCCACAGCATGGTGCTGCCGCACCCCTGTTTCACAATAGGGATACTACTGTATGTTCAGGGTTATGCAGTTGTGGCAAACATTATAATCCCGTGTTTAACTGTAGCTGGGACTTCTTGTCAGTTTCAACAATTGCCTTCTACTCCTCCTTTAGCTGCTAATTAATGCTGCCCTTATCCAGCCCTTTGCAGTTGTCTTACTAGGCTTGCAGCTTTACCACACCCTTTTAATTTTAAAATTATAAATCAAATGATCCTTTCAAAGCTTTCACAGACTTCAATTTGTTCATTTTCACTGGCCTTTTATTCCTCTTAGCCTTTATTATTCCCTGTTTTCCCAATTGCTTCTGAATGCCCTCTGAGAGCATTGGAGCGTCATGCCGAGATTACATTAAAGACTAGGTGGGCAATATTTACTAAATACATGACCTTTAAAGACAATTGAATTTTGTGGATGTTATTTAGGGATCAGATTGAAAAGGGCTGAATACAGTGCCTCACTTTTCAGAAACATTAAAAGGTTGAACAACATGTAATATTTTCATTCCAACCTAATTATTTATGGCCTCTCACATAAGGTTCTAATTAGATACATTAAAATTCTTTGTTGTAATGTGATGACATATTTAAGAAATATTTTGTGTGAGGCAGTGTAAAATGGTTGTGAAATTGCCACTTAATTTGAGGCATAACAAGCTCTCTGCCACAGAAACACAACCCGCAGCAGTAGTTTAATTAACTAATACTAACATGATGCTCTTTTGTATTTATAATTGTATAATTGTTCCAATTAACAGAATTCAACACAGCAAGTCTTGTAAACACCAAGCTGGTCTCAGATACTGGCTTTAAAGTACAAGCTGTACTGGTGGAAGCAGATGAGGAAGATGATCTACATGAGGAGGAAGAAAAAGATGAACCTGAAATAAAACCAGAGGTGGAATCTCTCACTACCGAACCAACAAGAACTGAAATGGATCAGGTAGACAAAGAAGAAATGCAAGAGGTGAAGAGAGATGAGAACGAGGAGGAAAAGGAGGTGGACAAGGATAAAGGGAATGAAGAAGAGGGTATGAGTGGGGAACCTGTGGAAGGGGAAAAGGAGGAGAAGCAGGAGGAGAGTAAGGAGGATCAGCATGAGATAGAGGATAAGGAGGAACTTGACGGGGATGAGGCATTGGTGGGATCAAACCAGAAAACTGATCCTTTATCCCTGGTGCAGCCAGTAGAAATGCCCCAGGTTGAAGAGAAGGCAGAGAAAAACGAAGAAGAGAACATTCATTCCAGAGACAACCTGACTCCTACTGAGCTATCGGAAGAAGAAGAAGAAGAAGATGAAACAGAAACAGGTAGTTTTTGTTTCCCAACATTCTGAATAATTCCAAATATCTGATTTACATTCTGATCCATTTTATCTCATTATTACAGACCTTGAACTGGTTTGCCAAGATATAAAAAATGAGATTGTTTTCCCATCAACCAATGGGATGACAAATGGTGATTGCACAGAGGAAGAAAGCGACACAGGTTTTAGCATTCTTTTTTAAGCATAATTTTTTTTGCACTTTCACTTTCAGTCCCTAATTGAACTGTTCTAAATAATTTCTTTTCTATTTTGAATCAGTGAGATCTTTGAGTCCAACTAACACAGACTCCAGGACGTCTGAGTCTCCTGTCTGCTACAGAGTTCACACCACCACAGAAGAGGAAGAGAACGATGAGGAGGAGCAACAAATCTCCAAAAATGGAGAAGAGGTGTTTTTTATTCTGAATGCATTTGATGTTTGTAATTAGACAAATTTTTATGAACCATCAATTGGGGTGTAGCAGTTCAAACAGCCACACAGTGATCACTTTTAGGTCTTTAATGCTACTATCCAACAGGGAAACATGTTGGCAGTTTTATTTCTATTTGTTTAGTGGTATTTGTAGTCTGGGTAAGGCTTTCTCGTATTACATACAACTTGGCAACATTTTAAGAACTGCAGGCCTTCCTTAGAGATGTAACGATGATTTTAAGACAGATGCATATTATGTGCACATAATGCAGATGTCAATTTCAAAATATAAACTGCAGAGTTTCAAAAGGAATTTATTATGGCTGGTATTTCTATGGTAGACCATCTTTAACTATAGAACCCAGAAGAAAATACAGTGAATGAATGGGTGGATGGATGGACAATAGAGAAACACAAAGAACGGATGGGAGAACAAAAAAGTTCACAAAGAGGGAAGAATGACAAGAATGAAAGAAGAGAGAGAAGGAAGGACCCAGTGAAGAAATAACAAAAAGTCTCAATCAATCATTCATTGTTTCAAAAATTGTTTGGTCCACATAAAAACAAAGACATCAGCAACACTTAAAAAAACTGAATAACAAAAAACAACAAAAAACCCTAAACACTACAATCCACTTAGGCACAGTCTCCAGTGACTACAATAACAAAAGGTGTATACATCATTAAAAAGCAACAATTTTTCATTTTTTGATTGCTCCTGAAACATTATAAATCTGGACACAAGATTTCTGATCACAGCGTTTAAAGTGAGCACATTATGTTTTCCTAACAGTTGACTGGAACGTTAGGAAAGGGACCTTCAATAGAATCAAAGAGTTATCAGGTTAAATCGTGAGTTAATTGAATCTTTTACATCTAATAATTCAGCTTTTTTGACTATCCAAGATTGTGCCTGCAAAAACACTTGTACAGCTGCATATTCTGATCAGTTATGTATTTATTCCTGCCAAGTGGCACCAGAATAAACAACGCATTTTATGGTAACAGACTGACCTTTTTAGTCATGTTTCTTGTTCTTGGTCACCAGTTTAGCAGTTATCTCATGAGAGATTTTCATAGGGATGCACTGAAAATTCAGGGCCACTGAAAATGTCTGTCCGAAAATGGCCTAAGATTGGTTTTCGTCATTTAACATTAAAACAGCACAGACAGTACATTCATCACGGGGGAAAAAGGAAGGCAAACATCAGAGCCAGCATGCAAAAAAGTTATTGACAAGAGAGCACAGGTAGCGGAGCAGAGTTTATCAGAGCAGAGCTCGCAGCAGACGGGCTCGCAGCTAAAGACCGCTGTCTCATTGAGCACTCAGGTCAGTTGCATAAAAATGTTGCCATAGAAATCCAAACATCCCCATCACCATTGTGAACGTAAAAAGAATGTGACACTGACACCAAACATGCCGACTCCATCTGTGGCAGACGTGTTTGAAAACGCAAGAATGTTTCCAAGTGATTCTATCAAGGCAAAGGGCAGAACAAAAAATGTCAGTTGTAAATAAATATTCTGCTACTTTTATTATTGAATAATTTATAATTTATTGAAATGCCTTGAGTTTGAAATATGAGTTTCTAATAGGGTTAGTTCACATTGCAGCCAAAAATGCTATTGAGGAACTTCTTTCAGTGTTTCAGTTTTTGGCATTTGTTTCCTAATTTTTCATTTTTCGGCCAAGAATTTTCATTTCGGTGCAACCATGCAATTTTGGTTTCTTGCTCTTAATGCATACTCCTCAGGTTGTGAAGGTTTTGAGCTGTTGCTTGCAGTTTCACTTTCCTCCATAGAATTTCCTTAGTTTTAAAGGTTAATGTTAAATTAATTAATAAAAATTAATAAAAATGAATGTTAATACAGGAGTTATATTAATCAATACAGGAGAAGGATTAAAATCCTGAGCAGACACAATAAACCCCAGCCAATTTCACATGTGGATTTTCTGGTAGGTTTTAATTGAAGCTTCACATCAACACGTTAACATGAAAAAGTCAGATTTCCAGGTGATGACTCTTTTAAGGTCTGACGACTGCAGAAGTCGCTTCAGGACTTAAATTTGTTGGAGCTACTTTTCTTTGCTGTATGCTTTGGATCTTTATAACACTTGAAGATCTATCCATGACCAATGTTGGGATTAACACCATTCATTTTTAATTAAAAAAGTTATCTGAATAATTACTTTTCACATGTTGGCAACGCTGTTGTTATTTGCAAACCAGGGAGCTGAGATACACATACATGAAACTTGATTGGCTAAGGAGCCGTAATGTGGGTGGGTGTTTATTATTCCTTGAACACAGACTGAAATGAGAGACGATGGTGGAGAACCTCTGATTTATTGACAGTGTTCCAATGGAAAAGCATTCTTCATAGTCAAAGTCTAAATGTTCCTGGGATTTCATTATCATGTGCTGGAGAAAAGATTTTATATACATCGTTTAGAAGCAGCTGTTACCCCAATGCTACCACTGAATGCTGAATCAGTCTGAAGGAACTGAAGATCAACTGAAGGTGCTTGTGCTGGAAGGCTCTGAATACCATAGATCAGGCTTCCTCAAATTTGGGCCTTGAGGTCCGTTGTCCTGCACATTTTAGATGCATCTCTGCTTCCATGCCTGAATACCATTGTTCAATTATCTGCTCAGCATGCAGCCAACTTCTCTAGAGTACTTCTAATGACCTGATTATTTGACTCAGATGTGTTGAAGCAGAGACACATCTAAAAGGTGCAGGACACCTGTCCTCAATTATCATCTAAAGTAATTTGTTACTCAGAAAAATTATTAGTTATTTCTTAAAGGTACAGGGAAAGTACACATAACTAGTGTGAGAATTCTTGTTAGTTAATGGGGGAACAAGCATTTATTACACATGATCAATGGCAAATGAATTTTAAAATTTCAACCACAGTTTGTTTTTTTTTATTTAGATGTTAGAATTCTTAAGGGTAAAAAAAAACATACAAATTCAGTGTTGGATCAAATTATCATTTTGCTTTATATTTCTGACAGATTCTGTTTTTGAACAGCTTAGGATGTCAAAAACTATGTCATTTTGCATTTTGCATTTTGCACTACATCACTATGCCCACTCTGTTACTTTCATATTTTTATCTTTTATTACTT